>JBCNJP010008640.1:0-38178 GCA_039602395.1 Deinandra increscens subsp. villosa
TGTTTCCGATCGAAACACACGATTACGATCGTAAACACTGTTTCCGATCCAATCCCAAATCGTAAACACCTTAACCGCCTCAAGAAGTCGTAATCGTGATTACGATAGCCTGTTTACGATCCCGGAGTCGTAAACACCTGTTCCCGATCAGAAATAGTCGTAAACACAGTTTCCGATCTTGCAAAATCGTAAACGCCGTGTACGATGAAAGTACAATCGTAAACTCGTTTTTCCAGGTCGTAAACACCTTAAAAATCGGATCTTGATCTCGTAAACTCAAAAACAACGAAGATCTTCAACAGAATCAGTCGTAAACACCCTGAAACCCAGAAAATCTGATCGTAAACCTCAAGAACAGCAGCAGCCCCAATCGTAAACTCCCTGAAACCTTCGAATCTTCAACAAAACTCGAACAAAAACTCAGCAAAACACTTGAATCTATATCGTGAGAGCCTCGAATCTAAGATTCTTGGCTCTGATACCAATTGTAGGTCCGGAAATCTCACCTAATCACGATATTTTAATCTAGTACAAGTGCGGAATCCTTGTACAAGACCGATTCAAGAATAAAGATGAAGAGAACACAAGAAAACGATGATTAAACAATAAGAAATTGTTCTTGCACACAAGAAAACTTGTCGAGTACAAAACAACAAATCGTAAACTCGGTTCCCTCGAGATTACGATCGTAAACACCTTGTGGCTCTCTAGAAATCGTAAACTAGCAACCCCCTACAATGTAGAACCACATGGGTTTATATAGGGATCCTTAATGGACCTTAAACCCTAATAGTAAACCCAATGGTAAACCCCAAGCCCAATAGTAAACCCAACCAAACTAGTCTACTAATCTAATAAACCCTCTAAGCCCAGCCCAACATATTTAATATTACAAGCCTCATAATCTAGCCTCTACAGGGGTTCCCGCGGATAGGAAGCTGATGGCTGCTCGTAAGTGGGTTAAGGCTGGTATTAAAAGTTGGGTGGGTGAAAATCGGAGATCTGAGGCTGAAATTGTTAGGAATCTTAGGTCTCAATGTAATGATTTCGACTATTTAGCCAAGACTAGGAACCTGTTAAGCTTGGAATTGGAGGTGAGATTGGATTTGAAAAAGTGACTTATGGAGTTTGAGAAAAAGGAGGTGCTTAATATGATTCAGGGAGCTCGTGTAAGTTGGGCTCTTGAAGGGGATGAGAACAATAGTTATTTCCATGGCATTGTTAACCATAACTCTAAGGTAAACATAATTAATGGGGTGATGGTTGGTGATCAGTGGGTTTCAGACCCAGTCGTAGTAAAGGAACAACTTTATTTGATGTTTCGTATGAGCTTTGAGGAGCCAATGTGGAGAAGACCAAGGTTGTCTAGGTTCGGTCATGAGAAGATTTCCTTGGAGCAGTCACGAGGGCTTGTGTCACCGTTTACTATGTGTGAGATTAAGGAGGCTGCTTGGGCTTGCGCGGAGGATAAAGCCCCGGGCCCGGATGGGTTCAACTTCAAATTTTTAAAGAAGTTCTGGCATTTGTTTAGTGATGTTTTTTACCAAGTTATGGTGGAATTCTTTGACAATGGCAAGATCAATGAGGATTATGCGTCGTCGTTCATTGCACTTGTCCCAAAAACTAGAGATCCGACATCACCAGCTAATTTCAGACCAATAAGTTTGGTCACTTCGTTAAACAAGGTAATCTCAGAAACTTTAATGTTTCGTTTAAAACCAGTGCTGCTGGTGGTAGTAAATTAGGAACAAACGGCCTTTATGGAAGATAAAAGTATCCTAGATGGGCCGTTGCTACTTAATGAATTAATAAGTTGGTTAAAAAGGAAAAAGGTGAAGGTTTTTGATGAACCATAAAATCACACCATACGTAGATATGAGATTATAATTCAACTAGGAACGAACTAACTAATGAAGAATAATAGATGAATCGATCCCTTTATTGATATTGCTATATTTGAGTACAATTAGAGAAAACACACAGTGAATGTGTAATTTTCTGGAACTGAAAGTTACATTGTGAATGAACAAATGAACTATTTATAGAGTTGCTAGAGTCGCATATTCGTAGATTGATTGGATGCACTTGCGTCTTGTCCATCCGCAAGTGCATCACTTCCAACTTGTTCCTTATACGATACTTGATCTTGAGGTCTTTATCATCGGAAATGTAGCTTCTAGGCCATTTGCATATCCGATCTTGACCTATCCTCATCAAGTCCCCCTAGTCCATTGATTATTCAAGCAATAATTATTGGACTAGAAGTTAAAGGTATCTTGCACTTCCGATAGGTTTGGAAGATTTTATCAATCACCTTCATTAGGTCCACATGCGTTTTTAATTTGTTACCTCATTAAAAACCTTGTTCGGAAAAACCCTGTGGGAAAAAATCGACACTAAGGAAAAAAAGAGTGTAACACATATCTCTCCTTTGTGCAGATCATAGATTTCAAAGATCAAAAATTTTCTCAATTTTACCAACCATCAACGACTTCACAGATCCGGTCATCAAGTCCCCCTAGTCCTTATGTTGTTTTGTAAAAATGACTAAGGACTAAGTCACATAGATCATAGTAGGAAATGCTTGTGAAACATGATCCAATAAATCATAAGATTTTACTTGTCTTTAAAATAGGTCGATTCTGCAAATGTAGTCATTATATTCTCATAAGAATATTTAAAGTATCCATTGTGATTTTTTTGTCGTTTTTGTAACGAATCGCATATGCAAGTGTAAGGAGTAACTGCCTTGTCAGGCGCGTCTTGTATGTTGAATCGTACTCGAGTACTTTTTATACCCGTCAGTACACGTGTCATTTAGGGATCAATTGACGGGACAGTTTTTGGCTTTTTCATTTTGAATTTAAAAAATTCGAACGGTTATTTTAGTCCCAAAATCTTTGCCCATATAAATACATAATCTTCCCCAATTTTTCATTCTTCACTTCTCGAAACACCGTCTCTTTCCTTTCCTTTCTTCAAGCCCTAGTTCTTTGTCGAGATTTTACTCTTAGGTCAGTCGATTTTTCTTTCGCTTTTTATTACGTCTTTCATGGCATCTCTTTCGGTTAAACTTGATGATGATTCAAGCAAGCACAATATGCACATCTCATTTTCATCTTTGTCGCCTCGCGATTTAGATGAAGTTATCGAGCGGTACAACATTCCGCTTTCCTTGAATCCGACCCTTCCTTCGCCAAATACTCCAATTTCCCCTTTCCCGGAGGGTAAAATTGGGGTTTATGTTGATATGTTTAAGCTTGGGAATTATAGTCTTCCCTTTACCAAGTTTCTCATGAGAGTCTTAATGTTTTTTAAGATCCATATTTCACAGATGCACATTCAGGGTTTTTCTCATTTAAGCCATTTTGAGGCTACTTGTAGGGCTGTGAATATATCCCCAAGTGTTACCCTTTTTAGGGCTTTTTATAGGATTACAATGGCTGGTGATTGGTACACCTTTGAACGTAGGAGATCTGTTAAGAGAATTAGTACCCTTCTTCCTCCGAACCCCCGTTCTTGGAAGTCAAAATTCTTTTACATTGATGATAGATGTGTTCCCATTCAAATGGAATGGAGGGATGTAGAAGATGTGGTTTATGACCCAATTCCAAACAATGAGGATTATAACAAAGAGTCTTTTGATAAATTAGTATCTTGTTCATCAGTTTTATTTTCCAAATAGATATATAAAAGGCCTATGATTCCTTAGCTGGGAATTTTTGGATGATGTATTGGATCTTCATGGTTTTCCGATGAAATGGAGGGTTTGGGTTAAAGGGATTCTTGTTCTTGGGAGGGCATCTGTTTTAGTTAATGGGACACCTACTGTGGAGTTTAAATGCTTGAGGGGTCTTAGGCAGGGAGATCCGCTATCACATTTCCTATTTGTTCTTGCAATGAATGCATTATCTATTTTAATTAAGAGGGCTGGAATTTTGGGGGTGTTTAATGGGATTCGGTTACCAAATGGAGGTCCATGTGTGTCACATGTAATGTATACGGATGTAGTTTTCCTTAGACAGTGGTCGGTGATGAAGTAAACGATGATTCGGATGTGTCTTACACATCCGATCGCTTACTTCCAAGTCCTTCGGATATGATGCTTGTCGGAAGTGTTTGTGCAGGGTATAGGTAGATGCGATCTTGCAGATGCGAAGCTGGAAGATCGTGTGCGGAGCCTATAAATACCCGAAGAATAGAATAGTTTAGGGGTTCAGATTCATTTGTAACTTTGTACTTACACATGCATCTGTACTTTCTCTCTCTACAATAGCCAATAAAACTTCACTTTCTCCATTGTCATCTTGTACCTTTCCATTACTCTTATACATGATTTGACGGCAAATTACCATTGGTGATTACTTGCTTTTTAGTGGCGCCATCCAATAGTTGACACGAATTTGAGTGATGGATTCGTTTAGTGATTTGGGGAAATCGTTGGTCAATTCTTCGTCGGGGGGAAGGAATGTAGAAGGAAACCTGTTGAAGCATGAAATGCTCGCAGACTTGTCTTCCACACCTAAGATGAAGCAATCGGCGGCATCGCAGGTTGAACGTAACATTGTTACTCCAAGTTCAAAGACATTTTCAGAACCAGAATCATCTGGCAAGAAAGCGCAGGAAGATGACAGTAGTGGTTTTGGTTCGTTAAAACGGTTTGTTCTAGTGGATCAAGATGATGAGAACAAAGATTTACGCGTAACAAAGTATGACGAACTGGACGAATTGGATGCTGATTTTCTGATCAGAAATAAAACGTTATTATTACAGTTAAAAAAGAGGCAGTTGAAGGAAGACGTCCAAAAAATGGAGGAGAACGCGGAACAGATGCGTAATGAACAAAAAGATGCAGAGTTGATGAAGGATTGGGCTAATCAAATATATTAGAAGTTGTATTTCCTAAAAAGTTGAAGTTACCATCGGTTGTGAGGATGGGTCTGGCTGATCCGGATGATCACATATTTGAGTTCTACTCTGCTGCTCGGCTAGAGCAATGGATAGAGGAGATTTGGTGCCATATGTTTGTGCAAACTTTTACTAGGATAGCGCGAGTTTGGTTCGACTCCTTACCAGCAGGCCAAGTGGATAGTTTTGAAGACTTGAAAAATAAGTTTTTACGACAGTTTAGTCAACAAAAGAGGTGCGTGAAAGATCCGACAGAGGTACATAACATCCGAAGAAGGGATAACGAGTCAATAGAAGATTTCATTACAAGATTTAATAAGGAAAGTATGGGAGTTGAAGGGGCTGGTGACCAGTTGCGCATATCCAGATTTAGTCATGGGGTGAGGTGTGCTCAACTGGTGGAAAAGCTGCATGAAGATTTGCCAAGATCTATGGATGTGTTAATGAATAAAGCAAGAGAATTTTTCCGGGGTAAGAATGCATGTGCTTATTTGAATGGTGGTAATGGGGGGTTTGGACAGATGCAACAGGGTTTCGTACCCTTTGGACGTGGAAATGGGGGTCCTGTGAGAGGAACCGGTGCGGTTCCACAAAATAAGTGGGTAGGAGGTTTCCAACCGAAAGGTAAGAACTTTGGGGGAACATCGAAGAATGCATATGTGGATTATAGAGGTGCAAAGTTTGTGGAATTGGTTAAAACCCCAACACAGATTTGGCAGCAGGGAAGGTGGATCTGCCTGCACCTCCAAAGATGCGAAATGCACTTACAAGAAATTTGGATAAGTATTACGAATACCATAAGGATAGAGGGCACACAACAGACACCTGTTAGACTCTGAAAAGACAGATCGACAAGGCGGTAAGATCAGGAAAGCTAGGACATTTGGAGAAGGTGATTAGGAACAATGTGCAGGGGGCGCACCTATGATTAATATGATACAGTGGCGAAGGTCGGATCAGTATAGAAATGTTTGGGGAAAGAGTAATAAGCAAGCAGACTGGAAGTATCAAGAGATAACGTTTCCTCCAATATAAGAGCAGATGGAAAGAGAAGAGCCGGTTGTGGTGTCCGCAAAAATTGGAGGATTTTTTGTCAAAAGAATACATATAGATTGCGGTAGCACTGTAGAAATAATGTATGAGCAATGTTTTCGACAGATGGGACCTATTGTATGTTCCCAGCTGTGGCAAATGACCATTCCTTTGATTGGTTTTGCAGGGGAAGTGGTTAGGCCAATTGGTGAGATCACCTTGCATGTGATCATGGGAAGTGGGTTTCAAGTGCGCCAGTTAGATGTAACATTTTGAGTGGTCTCAGCTTCATCGGTACATAATGTTATTTTGGGGAGACCATTTTTGAAAAGGTTAGGGGATGTGATATCGGTAATGCATGGAATGATAAGATTTCCAACACTAGTGGGTATTGCTACTTTATCAGCGGATCTGGGATTGCAAGTATACGATATAAATGTGCGGACGAATTCGGATGTGATTGATAAAAAGGAGATAGAAAGTGGTAAGTGGATGATTAACCCAAAATTCCCGGATCAAAAGTTGTAGATTGGAGAGGGTTTGTCAATAGAAGCTAGAGGAAGGTTGTATATTCTATTAAAAAGGAATGTAGATGTATTTTCTTGGGAGCCATCGGATATGACAGGGGTTCCAAGGTCGTTATCTGAGCATAAGCTGGCACTTTATCCCGGTAGTAAACCTGTTCAGCAGAGGCAAAGAGGAATGGACAGTGAGAGGGAAAATGTTGTTAATGAGGAAGTGAAAAAGTTGGTTGAAGCTGGGATTCTAAGGGAAATACAGTATACTGATTGGGTTTCAAATCCGGTGTTGGTAAAGAAACCGGATGGGTCACGGAAGATGATGAGGATAGGTCAAGACCGGACATGCAAGTGACCTGGCATCTACACTTTCGATGGTAAAGATCCCGAGAGCAAGTGTCACACAGAGAACGAGCTGGAAGCGATGCAGTTGCAGATGAACAAGATGCAAGTGCATCCGACCAACTCATGAAGATGCGACTTCAGAGGCTCTATAAATAGTTCTTTCATTCATTTGCAATGTAACTTCTAATTCCAGAAAATACACATTTACTGTGTGTTTTCCTTGTTTGTACCCAAATATTGAGATATTAATAAATCCATTGATTCATCGATTATTCTTCTTAGATTAGCTTGTTCCTAGTTGAATTATAATCTCTCATTTACATACGGTGGGATTTTGTGGTTCATCAATTGGCGCCATCCGTATTCTCAGGAATTGGTGAAAAATGGAGAAGCAATCGGATGAGTCAGTGAAGAAGAAGTCCATTTTTGATCTAGAAGGAACACCGAAGAACATTCATAGTTCGAAAGGATCAGCTGGAAAACCTAGTGAAAAAGTCTCGGTGTTTCAATTACCGAATCATTCTAATGATGATCCATATTCGGATCATGATGACGAGAATGATAATGTGGATCCGAATAAAGCTGTAGAGATTTTGCAAAGCTTTGATCGAGATTTCCTGA
This sequence comes from Deinandra increscens subsp. villosa, assembly GCA_039602395.1. NCBI lineage: Eukaryota > Viridiplantae > Streptophyta > Magnoliopsida > Asterales > Asteraceae > Deinandra > Deinandra increscens. The sequence goes on from JBCNJP010008640.1 coordinate 7,425, forward strand.
TGAGAAATTTGCAGATCCTGAAGCAGTTAAGGGACAAGGAGAAGCGTGAGCAGTGGTTGCAGGAAGTTCGCGCCACTCTGAAATTCACTCCAGAAAAGGATGCTGCAAAAACTACCGATTTGAAGGATCTGGATGATCTTCTAAATGAAGATCGTACAATTATCAAACAGTCAAAATCATCAGGTATCGATTTTAACGCTTTGATCGAGTAGCGAAATTAGTTTTTGAAAACTTTTGATCGATACGCATATTTTGGATCGGAAAAATTAATTTGAATTTGCTTAATTCAAAAGTTCATGATCAATTGTTGATTTGGTAATTTGATGCATTTTGATCCTTGTGATATGATAATGGTTTAATGATGATGTGAAATCCTTATGAATGGATGCACAATCGAGGATCATATGGTGAACTATGAAATCTGGAAATTCGATGAATGAATTCCGGATGAAGATTTGAAGATTCAAAGAGGCTCTCATGAAGATTGCCTAAAAAATCTGGAAAATCATAAGAACAACAATTAAGGCGGGAAAACCTTCTTCAAATTTGAATTTCAGAAAATTCAAATGCACACTCATAAGTTGAGTTGTAAAAAAAAAAAAGGGGGAAGATAGAGAATGAGATACAGATGTCCACTTCCGAGTAAGTCACGTGTGCGTCGGAAGTGGTGTCGATATGATCTTTCAAAAAATTGATATTACGATGAAGACTTCCGAGTAAGACGTACGCGCGTCGGAAGTGCTTATGATAGCAAATGAAGACTTCCGAATAAGACGTACGCGCGTCGGAAGTGCTTATGATAGCAAATGAAGACTTCCGAATAAGACGTACGCGCGTCGGAAGTGCTTATGATAGCAAATGAAGACTTCCGAATAAGACGTACGCGCGTCGGAAGTGCTTATGATAGCAAATGAAGACTTCCGAATAAGACGTACGCGCGTCGGAAGTGCTTATGATAGCAAATGAAGACTTCCGAATAAGACGTACGCGCGTCGGAAGTGCTTATGATAGCAAATGAAGACTTCCGAGTAAGACGTACGCGCGTCGGAAGTGCTTATGATAGCAAGATGAAGACTTCCGAATAAGACGTACGCGCGTCGGAAGTGATTGCAATAAGATCTCTTGTGAAGATTAATACTGTATGATACTTCCGAACTAATTATACTTGTGTTGGAAGTGTCGTCCTGAAAGACCTCATACAAGAGGCGAATGTGATCAATTCTAAATGAGCTATAAATGCTATGATTGAATTATAACATTAAGACCTTAATTTTTGAAAAAGGCATTGATCTTATTCTGACCTATGGATTTTATGACATCAGGAGAAAAGGATGTATTCGTGCCTTATTTTCCTGCTTCAATGCAAGAGCATTCTAAGTTTCAGAATTGGATCGCAAATGCTAAGTTTCCAGCAAAGCTAAAGATGCCAACTTCTATAAAGAAGTATGGTGGGCTAACAGATCCAGATGATCATATATTTGATTTTATTACTGCTGGAAGACTTGAACGATGGTCAGAAGAAACATGGTGCCACATGCTGGTACAGACCTTTACTGGACCTGCAAGAGTATGGTTTGATGCATTACCAAATGCACAGATAAGTGGCTTTGAAGACCTAAGGACGAAATTCCTAAGGCAATTTAGTCAACAACGGAAGTGCACAAAAGAAGTGACAGAAGTACATAACATTCGAAGAAAAAATGACGAAAGCCTTGAAAGCTTCGTTATGCGTTTTAACAATGAAACTATGAAAATATCTGGAGCACAAGATCAATTACGTATATCTGGCTTTTGCCATGGTGTTCGACACACGCACTTGGTGGAAAAGTTGCATGAGGATCTGCCTCAAACAATGGAGGTGCTTATGGATCGTGTCAGGACCTATGTAAAAGGAAGAAGTGCTTCCGGAAATATCCAGGGTATCAGCACCCAAAAACCATCTCAGAAGAATGGCAATTACCGGAATGCAAATGCAAGTGTCTCCACTGCACCAACAAGAAATCAATCCTGGAAAAAGTTTAGATCTCAACCCTATGATCGTAGGGGAGAAAGTAATTATGGAGGATACAAGAAGACCTGGGAGCCCAGATCTAATGATTTCTCGTCACTTACAAAAACTCCAAGTGAGATCTTAGCGACGGAGAATGTTCAATTTTCGAAACCTCAAAGGACTTACAATCCTTTAGGAAGTGACATGGGTAAATATTGCGATTACCATAAAGATCGTGGTCATGATACAGACAACTGCAGACACTTGCGAGGCGAGATTGAAAAAGCCATCAAATCCGGAAAATTGTCGCATCTGGTTAAAAATATTAAGGAGGGACGTCCTCCAGCTGTTAAACAAGCTGTGATCGCAATGATACGAAGAGGGTCGAACACTTGGCATCGCAATGTTAAAACAAAGTTTGAAGAAGAAAAATGGAAAAGTCAAGAGATTACATTTCCACCATTAAATGGTAAAGAATCGAGAGAAGATCCAGTAATTGTGACTGTCGGTATTGCTGGGTTTCTAGTGAAACGGACCTATCTCGATACTGGAAGTGCATCGGAAATCATGTATGAGTCTTGCTTCCGAAGAATGGGATTGGATGTGCAGCAAAGGCTAAAGCCTCATAATTCCACTCTCATTGGATTTTCTGGAGAGGTGGTGCATCCCATGGGAGAAATAACTCTCCCAGTGATCTTTGGTGACGATAAACTATTTCGAGAAGAGATGATGACTTTTATTGTGGTTGCAACTCCTTCTCCCCACAATGTCATTATCGGTCGACCTGGGCTTAAAGTTTTAGGCGCTATAGTTTCAACAGCGCATGGTTTAGTTCGGTTTCCAACTCCAAGAGGAATCGCAACTGTAACCACAGATGCAGATCAGCAAGTGGCCCTGGTTGAGAAACCTCTGATACCGAAAGGAGGGTTGAAGGATATTAAAAATGATACTGTAGAGAAGAGTAAGTGGATCATAAACGAGAAGTTTCCAGATCAGACAATTGAAATTGGATCGCAATTGCAAGGAGAAACAAGGAAAAAGTTGTTTCAGTTACTAATAGACAATGTGGATATCTTTGCATGGGAACCGTCGGATATGACGGGGGTTCCTAGACATCTCGCTGAACACAAATTAAACGTCTATCCAGGTGTAAAACCTGTCCAGCAGAAGCGAAGGATCTATGATCAAATTCGAAACAATGTAGTCAAGGAAGAAGTAGATAAGCTTGTTGAAGCGGGCATCCTTAGGGAAGTGTTTTACCAAACATGGGTTGCAAACCCTGTCTTGGTCCTAAAGCCTGATAAATCTTGGCGGATGTGTATTGACTTCAAAGATCTTAATAAGGCATGTCCGAAGGATTGTTATCCACTTCCGGAAATAGATCTAAAAGTTGACTCTTTGGCGGGATACCGATGGAAGTGTTTTCTAGACGCATATAAAGGATACCATCAGATCTTTATGGCTGAGGGTGATGAAGACAAAACTGCGTTTATTACAAACGAAGGCTTATTCTGTTATAAAAAGATGCCGTTCGGGCTAAAAAACGCTGGTGCAACTTACCAGCGCCTCATGGATAAGACCTTCCAATCACAAGTGGGTAGAAATCTTGAAGCCTATGTGGACGATGTAGTCATTAAGAGTTCTCATGAGGAAGATATGATCAAAGACATTGAAGAGACCTTTAAAAACTTGCGGGGTATCAATATGAAATTAAACCCCAAAAAGTGCTCATTTGCGATGGAGGAAGGCAAGTTCTTAGGGGTCCTGGTCAATAAAGACGGGATCCAGGCACATCCGAGGAAGGTCAAGGCGGTTATGGAAATGGAACCGCCTAAAACCCTTAAAGATATACAAACTCTAAATGGGCGTTTGGTGGCTCTACATAGATTTTTGTCAAAAGCAGCTGAAAGAGCCACACCCTTTATGAAAGTTTTGAAAGAGAGTTTAAAAGGAAGTTTTGAATGGACTTCCGAGGCCAATCAAGCATTTGAGGAATTGAAAACCACTTTAGCTACACTTCCGACCCTAACTGCACCGAAAGTCGGTGAAGAATTGATCATGTATTTGGCAGTAACGGATAATGCAGTAAGCGCTGTGTTACTGGTGGAAAGGGAAGATAAAGAACTTCCAATTTACTACATAAGCAAAATGCTTAAAGACTACGAAACCAGATACCCTATGATCGAAAAAGTTGTCTTAGCACTTGTACAGGCTACGAGAAGGCTTCGTCGTTATTTCCAGGCCCATACTGTAAATGTTCTTACCTCATATCCTATCCAAGGGATCTTCAGGAAACCGGAAATGTCCGGTAGGATGATCAAGTGGGCAATTGAAGTGGGGCCATTCGATATACAATTCAAACCACGAGTTTCAATTAAAGGTCAAGTGGTAGCAGATTTCCTGGCGGAAGTGCCAGATGGCGCAAGTGTAAACGTTATTACCATTCCTGAAGCTAAAGAACAAGTATGGATCTTGCATACTGATGGTTCTTCAAACTCTGATGGCTCAGGAGCAGGTTTGATCCATTATAAAATCATTTCTTTTTGAAAAAGAAATTGAAATTCAAAATATTAAAAATTCTATTATACCAAATGCAGGCTTGATCTTGAAAAGTCCTGAAGGGGACGAGTTGACATATGCGATCCGCTTTAATTTCCAAGCTTCTAATAATGAAGCAGAATATGAGGCGTTGCTAGCAGGTATAAACACTCAAGCTTTATAAGTTTTTGTGTTTATTCGGAAAAAAAAAAAAAAAAACTGCATATGCATGTGTTCCACGAATGCATATGGTATGCATTTGTTCCACGAATGCATGTGATAAGTCGGAAGTCCTAAAACATTGAAATTTATTTCAGGTTTAAGGTTGGCTAAAAAAATGGGTGCAACGCAAGTTACCGCTTATGTGGATTCATTGTTGGTAGCTAGTCAGATCGCTGGAACATACGAAGCAAAAGGCAAATATATGGCCTTATACTTGGAGCAAGTCCAAGAGTTAATCAAAATCTTTGGGAAGTGTGAAGTTTTACATATTTCTAGAGCTCAAAATAGAAAGGCAGATGCGCTGAGCAAGCTCGCTTCTGTCGCATTTGAACATTTAGCCAAAGAGATTCGAGTGGAATTGTTAGAAGCTCCAACTGTCAATTTGAAAATGACCGCAGATGTGCAAATGCAAGAAGACAGTTGGATGACACCGATCGTACAATATTTGACCATGGGCAAACTCCCAAATGATAAAGAACAGGCTCGCCAGATACGAGTAAATTCGCTTCAGTATCAGATGCAAAATGATATTTTGTATAGAAGAAGCTTTTTGGGACCTTTGTTAAGGTGTTTAACCCCAAGTGAAGCTGAAAAGATCGTTAAGGAGGTACATGAAGGCATATGCGGAATTCATGCTGGTGCAAAGATGGTAGTTGTTAAAATCATGAGCCTTGGATACTTTTGGCCAGGCATGTACCGAAGCACTTGGGAAGAATTGCGCAAGTGCCAAGCTTGTCAAGCACATGCTCCGGTGAGCATGCGAGCAAAAAATGAGTTGATCCCAGTTACGTCAGCGTGGCCTTTCCAGAAGTGGGGAATGGATATAGTTGGACCTTTTCCACCAGCAAGTGGAGGGGTAAAATTTCTATTGGTTGCAATTGACTATTTTACAAAATGGATTGAAGCAAAACCACTTGCTTGTATTTCTGGTAAGCAAGTCAAAAAGTTCGTGTGGGAACATATCGTGTGCCGATTTGGTCTACCTCTCTATATCATAACAGATAATGGACAGCAATTTGCTGGGAACCCATTTGCAGAATGGTGCGAAGAGCTTCATATAAATCAGATCTTTACGTCAGTAGCACATCCACAGGCCAACGGCCAAGTTGAAAGAGCAAATCGAAGTCTTGTCGAAGGCATAAAAATGAGATTGGAAAAATATGGGGGTAGTTGGGTCGATGAATTACCACATGTTTTGTGGGCGCATCGCACCATGCCTAAAACTAGCAATGGCGAAACACCATTCAGTCTTGTATATGGAACTGAAGCCGTCATACCGGCTGAAATCGGAATACCTAGTCACCGCTTGCAAGTGCAAGTGGCGGATAATGATGAAGAATTAAGAACCAATCTGGATCTTTTGGAAGAGCGAAGGGAAATCACTGCTATACGAGAAAGCAGATACAAAAAAGAGATGGCAAAATACTATAACGCCAAAGTTAAGACCCAACAGTATAAAGAGGGAGAATATGTGTTGAGGAGCAATGAAGTGAGTAGGGCACTTCCGCTCGGAAAAATGTCTCCCAAGTGGGAGGGACCTTATATAATCAAAAAAGCGATCGGAAATGGGTCTTACATACTTCAGCAGCTCGACGGAACTGAACTGGTGCGGGCTTGGAATGGAATTCATCTTCGCAAATGTTACATGTGAAGACGCAAATGCTAATCTCAAATGAAAGATAGGAAATGTTGATCTTTATGTTTTTGTTTCTGCAATTATGATCTTGTAATAAATCGATGGAGAATAAAATACATTTGTTTCTAGTACTTACAAGGATCCATGGAAATACTTATTTCATTTTATATGGAAAGGTTATACAAATATTTGATCGCTCCTATGCAAAATATTGAATATAAATGTTTGCTTAAAAATGTTGTGTCAATGAACACATGCATATGCTATACAAGTGATCTCTGTAAATAATACAAGATTCACATGCGATATGATTCGCTTCTTATAATATGGTTCATGAGTCACTAGCGGGTGCATTTTCAAAAAGGTATTACATACCAATACCCTAATGCAGTATCGCTGTTATTCCTTTATTTATAAAGGGTAACCCAAGAAAAAGTAAAAATACTTTTCTTGTCCCCAACTGTCTCACTGACGATTAAAGAGTGCATGTTGGGAAGAGGTGATCAGGCCGGACACCTTGTTAGTACAATAGTTGCTAACAAAAGCCCAAAAGAGAGATGGCCAAACTTAAGTGGATAAAGGTATGCTATGATTATTAATAAAATTCCAACTTAAGCTCTCTGAGGGTCGCAAGTGCTGCTGAATAACTAATGTTATAAAGTGGTCTTGTGAGTTGATCATTCAAAGAAAAAAGATCAACTGAACCTTACCAAAAGATGTAAGGACTTTATATACCACAAGGAAAAGATTCGTATTTGAAACAAAAAATACTTAACTTTAAAAGTGGTATTGCCGTTATGTTGTTAAAACCCTTTGAAGATGGACGCATTTGATAGGGGGGAAACGCATATGACAGCCTTCTTTAAAAGTTAATGATTTTGTTAAAATCTTGTCAAAGTACTTGTGAAGGAGAACTTGTAAAGTTGCTCAAAAGCTTGTAAGAAAATATTTCGCAAGTCTAAAAGGAAAATGTCAAGAATCGAATGGAAAAACATACAAATAATTCAAAGTATAAAAAGTTGTGTATGATCACTTTGCAACTGCAAGTGCAAACAACGATACACTTCGTTCGCAAGTGACATGTCGCAAACATAATCAAGCATGACTCATATCCTATGAACCAAGAGGCGATAACATAATTCAAAAGTTCGAGACAAAAAGTAAGAAAAGCAAACATCCATATGCATTATCATACATGCCAACATAATCGAAACTGCAAACAGATGCAGTTCCGATGGGATCCACGATTAAGAAAGTACTGGAACATACCAAATGCAAAATGAAAAGTAAATTGTCTTGTGCCACAGCATAAGTGGACTTTGAGAGATGATTAAAATGTTCAACAAAAGATCATGATTAATAGAGAGATCAATTACCGGTGGCGGTTGGAGCATCTGCATTTGAAGTTGAAGGAGCATCAGCCTTTGGGGTTGCAGAACCTTTTGTTAAAGTAATTGGTTTCAGCATATCTCCCATTATCTCTGTATCGTCCAGGCTCAACTTCGAAACTTCGTCAATGGAATGGAACGTCATTGACTTCAGAGCATCCAACTGCGTCAACAGCTTCTCACCGGCTTTGTGATCGTATTCTTTGAAAGTCAGGAAGTTGGCTTCACCTTTCACAGCATGTGCTAGCCCACACTTGATCCCTTCATTATAGCCCATTGCATTTGCGGCAGAATTAACTTTGAGGGTCATGGGGATCATTTCGGAATGCACACGCTTAGCAACCAAGTTAAAACCTTCCTCAATCAACCATTTGCTCTTTTCCTTCACAGATGCTAGCTCCTTCTGCATTTGTTCTCTTTCTTCGGTTAATGCCTTGACGGTTTCAACAAGGGCAGCATTTTCTTTGAAAGATTAAAACGCAAAATGTTAAAGGTGATAAAAGACTATGCAAGTGCAAATGAAAAATTATGAAAATAAAGAAATATAAGAGATACCTTTGTTAACAGCTTCAACTACTGAATCACACTGAGAGGTGATATCCAACATTTTGATGGCTTGTTCATCAAATATCTTCTTTTGATCCAAAAATTGGCTTTTGAAAGCCATCGCATCATCCTGTGCCTGCTTAAGATCTCTCCTCATTTCCTGCTCAAGTGACACCAGCTTCCGGTTCTTGGTTGTGAGGAGTTCAACCTTTGCATGTAGATCATTAATCTTCACTTGATCGCTTATAGAACCAAAAGAGGCCTTATGCGCCAACAGCTTCTTGGTTAACTCTTCAACTCTCGCCTCAGCAATGATCCATCGACCATACACATCCGCCACCAGGCTCTGTTGCTTCGATTGTGCAAGCATGAGTTCATTTGAAAAAGCTTCATTAGGAATTTGTTGAAGGCAGAAAATGTCAGTAGGAGTACTTCCAAGTAGAGTGATCTTTTTTGCGATTGAACTTTCGGTGCAAGTATCACCATTTTTGATCTCCCATTGAGGGACAAAGACAGCATTTACATCAACAGACTCCAAACCTCTACCAACATTGCTTCTGAGGGTAACCAGATCTATCTCCTTCTTCAACCATTCAGAGGTAGGAACAGCAAAGCTCGGAGCATCCTTCTGCGAAGAAGAGGACGCATGAGCTAAATTGGCCAAAGTGATCAAAGATGAGGTACCTTTCTGCAAAATACTTACATCAGAAAAACCTGGTTCTTGTGACATATCAGGTGAATTCAATAAATAATCATCAATATCAAAATCATCAGTAGGAGGAGGGGTTACCACAACATCAATCTTTGACTGCACACCCTCTCCTAGCTGTTCATTTGCTTCAAAATTCTCCGTAGAATCGGAAGTGACCTCGGTGGTTTCGGAAGTGTTTACCTTAGACTGATGAGGTGAAGATTGCAAATTCCAACGAGGAGATTTTCTCTTAGACACAAGGGGCTCATGCGCTTCCTTGGTAATAGTTGCTTTTGCGGATCTCTTTATCTTGCTTCCACCTTTGGGCGGTAGTGATGCTTTTGAAGACAAATTTGCATGACCTTCAGCGACCTCCTTCTTCTTACCCTTGAGGGTGTTCTCCCCACTCCCTCCAGCACCATCCTTGATCGTTTTTGTAACGTCAGCAGCATCACTACCCCCAGATTCAATCTCATTCGTCTTCTCAGAAATAATGGTATCTGACTGCACATTCACTTGCGGCTCAATTTGATCATGTTCTTCTTCGGGACGATAGTCCAGGAAGGAACTGGCAGTCTGCCGAAGAAATGGCATTGATCCTTCCTCCATGATCTCAGCACCGAGGTCGATGTCATCAAAACTTTTCAATTGCATGGCTTCAAAAAGATCCATCTCTGCAAAAATAAAAAGAGTTTATCAAAAACTGTTAAGACATTTTAAAGGGAGTGATCGCAAGTGATGAAAGGGTAATTCCTTACCCTTCCCTTGATTTGTCAGAACCGGCCAAAGTTCAGGGGTAAACCAAGCCCTGCTCATTCTACAAAAGAGAAGAATGGCTTCCGGAAGTTCCCGGATAGGGCTTGCACATGACACTAACTTATCAAAAGACTCCTGACTATAGTCGCCGTCATTTGGGTTTGGATCGTGAACCACATCTTCCACATCCCTCCATTCCATTTGAAGAGGAACGCATCGATCATCGATGTAGAAAAACTTAGATTTCCAGGAACGAGGGTTGGACGGAAGATGGGTGCTAATCCTCTTAACTGCTCTCCTACGCTCAAAAGTATACCAATCGCCAGCCATCGTGATTCTATAGAAAGCCCTAAAAAGATTGACACTTGGAGACACACTAACAGCCCTACAAGTGGCTTCAAAATGACTTAAACGCGAAAACCCTTGGATATGCATCTGAGAAACATGGATCTTGAAAAACATCAAAACTCTCATAAGAAACTTGGTGAAAGGGAGACGATAATTCCCAAGTTTGAACATATCGACATAAACCCCAATTTTCCCATCAGGAAAAGGGGAAATGGGAGTTTTTGGCAAGGGAAGAGTGGGATTCAACGAAAGGGGAATATGGTATCGCTCAATAACCTCATCGAGATCACGAGGCGACATAGACGAAAATGAGATATGCATATTATGCTTACTCGAATCGTCGTCGACCTTAATTGACGGCGACGCCATGAAAATGCAGTAAAAAAGCACGAAAGAAATCGACTGACCTTTCGAAAAGAAAAAGCTTGAAGAAAGAATTAGGGCTTGAAGAACAAAGAGAGCGACGGCAGTGAAGAGTGTAAAGAATGAAAAATAAGAAATGATTATATATGGGGCAAAAATCTCGGATACAAATAACCGTTTGAGTTTAAAAAAATTCAAAAATAAAAAAGACCAAAAACTGTCCCGTCATTTAATCCTCGACTGACACGTGTACCGGCGGGTATCAAAAGTACTCAAGTGCAAATCAACATGCAAAACGCGCCTGACAAGTCAGTTAGGATTCTACACTTGCAGAAGCGTCTCCTTGCAATAATACGTTAATATCCTCACGAGGATGTGACGATTACATTTGCAGGAGCGTTCTGCTTTAAAGACAAATAAAGTCTTTTGATCTATTAAAGAACTGGCTTCACTAGCATTTCCTATGATGATCTTTGTACCTTAGTCCTTAGTCATTTCTACAAAACAACATAAGGACTAGGGGGACTTGATGACCAGATCTATGAAATCGTTAAAAATTGGAAAATTTCTGATCTTTGACACTTGTGATCCCCACAAAAGAGAAATGTGTGTTACACTCTTTTTTCCTTAGTTTCGGTTTTTTCCCACAGGGTTTTTCCGAACAAGGTTTTTAATGAGGTAACAAATCAAAAGCACATGTGAACTTAATGAAGATGATCGATAGAGGTTCCCAAAACCCATCGGAAATACGAGACACTTTTAACTTCTAGTCCAATAATTATTGCTCGAATAATCAATGGACTAGGGGGACTTGATGAGGATAGGTCAAGACCGGACATGCAAGTGACCTGGCATCTACACTTTCGATGGTAAAGATCCCGAGAGCAAGTGTCACACAGAGAACGAGCTGGAAGCGATGCAGTTGCAGATGAACAAGATGCAAGTGCATCCGACCAACTCATGAAGATGCGACTTCAGAGGCTCTATAAATAGTTCTTTCATTCATTTGCAATGTAACTTCTAATTCCAGAAAATACACATTTACTGTGTGTTTTCCTTGTTTGTACCCAAATATTGAGATATTAATAAATCCATTGATTCATCGATTATTCTTCTTAGATTAGCTTGTTCCTAGTTGAATTATAATCTCTCATTTACATACGGTGAGATTTTGTGGTTCATCAGAAGATGTGCATAGACTTCAAGGATGTAAATAACGCATGTCCCAAAGATTGTTATCCGCTCCCAGAAATCGATTTGAAGGTTGACTCGGTTGTGGGGTTCCGTTGGAAGTGTTTTTTGGATGCATACAAAGGATATCATCAGATCCAGATGGCAGAAGAAGACGAAGACAAAACTTCGTTGATTACAAGGTATGTTCTGTTATAAAAAGATGCCCTTTGGTCTTAAAAATGCAGGTGCAACTTATCAACACCTTATGGACTGGGCTTTTCAAAATCAAGTCGGAAGAAACCTGGAAGCTTATGTGGATGACATCGTTATTAAGAGTAAAAGTGAAGAGGATATGTTTAAGGATATAGAAGAGACAGTTGCGAAGCTTAAAGAAATTAACATGCGTTTAAATCCAAACAAATGTTCATTTGGTATGAGTGCTGGGAAGTTCCTAGGAATGATTGTGAATAATGAAGGAATCAGAGCTTGTCCAGAAAAAATAGATGCGATTTTGCAAATGGGGTCGCCGACTACAGTAAAGGATGTGCAAGTGTTGAATGGAAGGCTGGTTGCGTTGCAAAGATTTGTGTCAAAGGTTGCAGAGAAGTCGTTACCGTTCATGCAAGTGTTGAAAACAAGTATTGAAAAATCAGATTTTTGTTGGACGGTGGAGGTGGAAGAGGCGTTTAAACAATTGAAGGAGTTTTTTGTTACACTTCTGACGTTAACTGAACCGGTTGTTGGCGAAACTTTACAAATGTATTTAGCAGTGTCGGAGGGAGCAGTTAGTTCTGTGTTGGTTAAAGAAAGAGGACAGAAGCAGATGCCTATTTATTATGTGAGAAAAGTTTTAAAAGATTATGATGTACGGTACTCGCTTATGGAAAAGTTGGTGTATGCACTTGTATTTTCGGCAAGACGGTTGCGGCGTTATATTAAGCTCATACGGTGGAGGTTTTGACAACGTCCTCTATGAATCAAGTATTACGAAAGCCGGAAGTATCGGGGAGGATGGTAAAGTGGGCTGTTGAGTTGGGACAATATGATATCCAATTTAAGCCTAGAACAGCTGTAAAGGGACAGGTTATCGCGGATTTTCTTGCGGAAATGCCCATCGGAAGTGATGTGAAAAATACAAATGATGGTAACTCCGATATGTCACAAGGGTCATCAAAAGGTGTTTGGAAGTTGTTCACAGACGGATCGTCAGGCGAGGATGGTGCGGGGGCAGGTTTGTTAGTTCTTTTTATATTTTATAGGGATAAATTTGCTTATAAGTATGAACATATTTCATACGTTTGGCAGGGTTGTTATTAATCAGTCCAGAAGGGGATGAGTTGACATATGCTCTCAAATTTGATTTTAATGTGTCTAATAATGAAGCAGAATATGAAGCGTTGTTGGCAGGTTGATAATCTGAATTTCAGAGAACATTTTTATAAAAGTTGTTAAAAAATAAGAAGGGAATATGTCAAAAAAGGAAACTGGGTAAAACTAAATATGTATGTTCTATGTTTTGAGTTGCATGGTTAAGATTAGCCAAAAGAATGGGTGCTACAGATGTGAGGTCGCATGTTGATTCGTTGTTGGTAGCTAATCACATAAAAGGAGAATATGAAGCCAAGAGTGCTGTGATGGCTCTCTATTTATCAAAAGTAAAAAACTTGATGAGCTCTTTTACAACTTGCGAGGTCGAACATGTCTCAAGAGGAACAAATATTCCTCAAATTGTAATGTTGTAGTAAGTTTAATGGAGAGCAAAGTATTGGAATGAGAACGAGAGAATCAATTGTAAAATAGAGAGAATTTTATTAGAAACATCCCTTGCGATTACACATAATAAAGGTGTAAAAAGAATGCGATCACTATTCTGTCCTAAAACACCCTATTTATAGGAACCTCTGGCTCTCGCCCTTCCGAATAAGCGCATCCGTCACTTGCTCTGCAAGTGCCAACCTCTAAGCATCCTTCTCCAACTGAGCCTTTCCGTTCCTGTTCTGAAACAGATTTAAGACAGAAAGGGACTTAATCTCGATGGTGTCGGATGTGTATCACATCCGACACCTATAATATATCATCAAGTCCCCCTAGTCTATTAACTTACACACGGATGTGTGATTGTTAATAGACTATGGTTCACTTCCAGTCACCCAACCGTTTCCACGCGTATCTTGTTTGTACTATACGCACTACAATTTCCATCATAGTTTCCTGACATGACGGGACGGTTTTTCAGAAAACAGTTATTACCATTTTTAACCCTCCTTTCTTTTCGCTATATAAACTTACGAAATTACCAGATTTACCTTTTACCCGTTTCACACTCTTCTTCCCAAAAAATTTTCAAAAAACCTTCTCTGCAACTTCTTCAAGCTTCTCCGGCGACATTCAAATTCCGGCAGGTTAGTTTTTCTTTCCACTTTCTTCTTCATGGCTCCTCCTCCAAAACCAACTAAACACAACATACATTTACAATTTTCAACCGTTTCCCAAGAAACTCTTGACCAGTTCATCACCGATTACCATATTCCGACTGATCTTCACCCTACTATTCCTCCTCCTAATACCCCGATACATCCGCTCCCAAAAGGAAAAATAGGGCTTTACCTTGACTCAATTCGTAATGCCAATTATCGGATTCCTTTTTCCCCCTTTCTGCTTGAAACCCTAAAGTTTTTTGAAGTTCATATTTCTCAATGCAACCCCTTAGGGCTTGGAACTTTGAACCATTTTGAGGTTTCTTGCCGTGCCTTGAACATTACTCCAAACCTATTCCTTTTCCGTGCTTTTTATCGAATCACCATGTCCGGTGATTGGTATACTTTTGAGAGAAGAAGAAAGTTTGATCCCTTGTATGACAAAAAATTCCCCAAAAACCGTTTTTGGAAAGAAAACTTCATTTTTATAGACGATTCTTGTTTCCCAAAAGAGATTAAGTGGCGAAAGAAAGACGACACAGTTCATGATGATCCACCCAAGAAGGAAGAAATTAATTCTCGTCATTTTACATCTTTAAGCAAATTTGTTCATCCCCTTAGGAAATATCCCGAAGAAGTTCTTATCGCTGCCCAAATCTGTCAGCAATTTAAGAAACCAAACTTACCTCCCATCCTTCTTCTGGATGGAGTGGGTGAGCATTTGTTTCCCTTTTCTTCATATTTTGGATGTATATATTTTATGAAATTGTAACATGTTTTACTTACTTAATTTGCAGAGATGAACCTGTCTAATGTCTTAAAGTTGAAAAGCTTTTCTGGTTTACAATTGGGAAACCCTTCCGCTGCATCTCAGTCGGGCACCCCAATTGTTGAATCCCCTACTGCTGAAGCCACTCCTACTAGCACTCCACCATCTACCCCCATTACTGATGTTGACCTAACCGTTTCACCCATGGTGACTCCTGAAGCAACCCTTGCCCTTAATCAGAACAAAAGAAGAAAGAGAGTTGTCAAGACTGGCCCTAACTACCCTTCCGAAGCTGGTGATCTAAAGAAAACCCGGAAGTCTCCTCGCACCCAAAAGGCCCCTACACATTCTTCTACTATAGAAGCTCTATCGGATCATTTGGAAGGTGAACTTTCTGAACCTGAGTCTCCGTTGATTAATACTTCCAGCCCCATCAGCTTTGCTCGTTTAACATCAGATGCTTTTAATGTGGGTGACTATTTCAACTCCTCCCCCTATGATAATTTTTCTGAAATTCCATCATTTCCAGTGATAACTGACAAAGGCAAACAAGTTGCGATCCCTTCCGATTCTACCACCGTACCAGCAGCTTTTACTCAAGCACCTCCTCACCCATCCTCATTCCGTCCCTTCTACAACCCTTTCTCTGAGTGGCTTAAGAAAGAAGTCAAAGAAGTAACTTCAAGAAACTCATCTCAATTCAACCTTGATGAACTGTTTACTCCCAGTTGGAATCTCACCAATCGAGACAGTTTTTCCGACCCTTCTATTGCAAGAAGCTTGTTCCTTCATCAGTCTACTCCTCATGATGTCAATACTCTCCGAGAAACCTCTGGCCCAGACCTTGCACATAAGATTATGATGAACTATGCAGAAGGTCAAAATTTGATTCCTGAGTTATACTGCCGGTGGATCCTTGCCGAAGCCAAAGCTGAGAAGGTACCTATTTCCCAATCATCTTCATCCTCTGCTCTTTTAACACTTCCAGCAGTTTCTCCTACTCTTGAGTTGCTGAAGAGTAACGTTGCGAAGTTGTCGCAAGAGAAACTTAGTGTTGAAGCATCCTTCAAGAACCTTCAAGATGAACATCTTTCTCTCCAAACCTCCATGGAAAAGTTAAAAGCTGAAAACACATCTCAAGCTTTAACCATCGAAAACACTTCCTCTGGTAATACATATATATATATATATATATTTTTTTTTTTAGAACACCTCCCAACCTTTCTAATTTTCCGATTTGCTTCTTTTTAGAAATAAAACAATTGAAAGTTAATGAGAACAATCTTTCAAAGCAATTGAAGTCTTTTCAAGAAAAGCTTGAAAAAAGCTATGAAGATGCGAAACAGAAAGAGAAGATGATGGTTAATGAGAAGATGGCTAAGGAGATAGCTCGTGAGGATCTGAAGAAGGAGAAGATGTGGTTCATGAATGAGGGAATTACACGGATAGTTAAGAGGGTTTTAAGCAGCCCTTCTCTTAAGAATGCCATTGGCAACATGATTAATGCCACCAATGCCACCGGTTTCAACGAAGGCATCAAAGCTGGTCTCCACTTTTCCACCTGAAGTGACAAGGATTACGATAAAGTACCAGGGTACGACACTTCCGCTGACACAGCTTTTGCTGATGCTTCTGCTGCTTTTTCTGAGCTCCAATTTCCATTTCTTGCCTCTTGGGCAGAACTGGCAGAAGCATCCTTGGAAGAAATCCAGGCGGCCTTGACCCTTGTTGAAGATCCTCCTTCTGGTAAGTGAAACTTTTACGGTTATCTTTTTAATTGGAAAAAACAATTTCTTTTGGTTTGTAATGGGCATGTACCCAATGATACACTGTTCGACTTTCTTCGGAAGGGTTAGTGTTGGCCCTTCCGACCTTTTATTTTGAAATGCAAATGACTATGTATCTATAACATTGTGTCATTGAGCTTTATATATTGCTCATAAGAATTGGAAAGGTTTATGTTGGCCTTTCCATTCTTTTTAGGTTTGGTTTGATTTTATCTTACAAAAGATATTTTATAACCTGAACCTTTTATTTCATGGTTGGATGCTTTCAACATCTTGTTCCATTTAGACTCGTCAGCCTCTTAGGGAATAACACTTCCCTGATTTGTACTTAAACAAAGTGCCAACATGGTTATGTTATATAACTTAGCTTTTGTTAAACCACTTTTCGTGTTTTATTTATAACTTGGCCCTTTTTTTTTTTTTTTTTTTTAAACTTAGTTACTTTAGCATGATCATATAATTGTTTACATAACATTATAGATTTAGCCTTTTAGGTTTAACATAGTTGTTGCAATCAACTTAGTATGACCTTGTATTGCTTTACTTAAACAAACACAAACCATCCTATATGAAGAAAACTTTCTTTATTACTTGCACCTTTGCTTTATCAGCAATCTACAAGAAAGCACACAAAACAATAACAGCATCAAATTTATAACATCAAATATCAAACTTCAAAGATTTTAGCCATCGCACACATCCTTTATCTCCAATACTCCTTTGCCCAACTTTCTTCAAATGTTGTATTTCCGTAAGTGCAACCCATTCCATGCGCGCGGAACCTTACTTCCGTCTGCATTTCCTAATACGTATGACCCTTTATCTAACACCTCCAAAATTTGATACGGCCCTTCCCAATTTGGTGACAATTTTCCTCCAGGTAATACTCTACTCGCCTCATTATTTCGAAGAACCAAATCACCTTCCTTAAATTGAAAACTTTTTACATTCTTATCATAATATCGAGCCATGTTTTGCTTATATTTGGCCTCTCTTATTGCTGCTACTTCCCGGCGTTCTTCCAACACATCCAAATTTTCCCTCAAACTTCTTTCATTATCTTCATTCTCCATCATTCTTCTTGTCGGAATACCAACCTCAACTGGGATTACTACTTCAGTCCCATAAGTCAAACTGAAAGGTGTTTCACCATGACTGGACTTCGGCATGGTTCTTAAAGACCACAGCACATGCAAAAGTTCATCTACCCATCCACCACCAATTTTCTCCAACCTCATCTTTATACCTTTTACAATGCTTCTGTTCATTCGCTCAACCTGCCCATTCGCCTGCGGATGGGCCACAGAAGTAAAGGTTTGCGATATCGCTAATTCTTCACACCACTCCCGGAAGGGATTATCAGCAAATTGCTTACCATTGTCAGATACAATACATAATGGTAAACCAAACCTGCAAATGATGTGTTCCCACACGAACTTCTTTATCTGTTGTCCCGTAATTGATGCCAATGGTTTAGCTTCTACCCACTTCGTGAAATAATCTACGGCAACCACTAAAAATCGTACTCTTCCGGCAGCTTCAGGAAAAGGCCCCACTATATCTATGCCCCATTTTTGGAAAGGCCAAGCGGATGTCACTGGCACCATTGCATGCTTTGGCTTTAAACTCACTGGTGCATGCCTCTGACATTCATCACACTTTTTCAATTCATCCATTACTGTCTTATGCATCCCAGGCCAATAGTAGCCCAACCCTACCAATTTAGTCACTACCATTCGTGCCCCTGCATGACCTCCGCATATACCACTATGAACCTCAATAGTAACTTTTAATGCTTCTTCCATAGTTAAACACCTTAACAAAGGACCCAAAAACGTTTTCCTATATAAAATACCATTTTGAAATTGGTATTGAAAGGAATTGACGTATATCTTTCGTGCCTCTGCCTTATCTTCTGGCAATACTTCATCTCGAAAATATGTTACTAAAGCATCCATCCAAGTTTCTTGAGAAACTTGCACTTCCGACACTTCCACAACTGGAACAGATGGGTTTTCTAAAACCTCTACCCGAACTTCCTTGGCTAAATGATTAAAAGCTGTTGATGCCAGCTTACTGAGTGCATCTGCTTTTTTATTCTGTGACCTTGGAACATACATTACTTCACAAGTTACGAATTCTCCCATCAACTTCTTCACTTGTCCCAAATAAAGAGCCATGTTAGCACCCTTAGCCTCATAATCACCATTTACTTGATTAGCTACAAGTAAGGAATCCACATGCGCCAACACCTTCCTTGCCCCCAATTGCTTAGCCAATCGTAACCCTGCTAAGAACACTTCCCTGTTAATATAAAATACATACAATAAACTCAACCAAAATTAGTTTACAAATCCTTGGAAACCTGCTAAAAACGCCTCATACTCCGCTTCGTTATTCGAAGTATCAAAATTAAACTTCAATGCGTACGTGAGTTCATCCCCCTCAGGACTTACCAACATTAGGCCTGCATTAATATAAATTAGAACTCTTGTAATATATAAAAACATATTTTAAAATTAAAAGCTACCTGCACCAGATCCATCACTTCCAGTAGATCCATCTGTATACAATCTCCACAAGGAATCCGTACCTTCCGATTCGTGCAATAGCAACTTTCCATCTTCTGCCTGAGGAATTTCTGCCAAAAAATCCGTAACTACCTGCCCTTTCATCGATATTCTTGGTCTAAACAAAATATCAAATTGCCCCAATTCAATAGCCCATTTCGCAAGACGCCCCGACATTTCTGGTCTTCGCAAAATTTGTCTAAATCGGAAAAGCAGTATATACTTCCACACGATGCGCTTGAAAATATCTACGCAAACGCCTTGTTGCGACCACTAGGGCCAACACCAACCTTTCTAATGGAGGATATCTTCCTTCATACTCCTTTAATACTTTGCTGACATAGTAAATTGGAATTTGCACTTTGTTCCTCTCCGCTAACAATACTGCACTAACAGCACCTTCAGAAGTAGCTATATACATATAAAGGCATTCTCCTCGTTGTGGTGCAGTTAATGTCGGAAGGGATACCAGTACCTCTTTTAACTTCGCAAATGCATTTTCCGCCTCTTGCGACCAACAAAATTCACTCTTTCCCATACAATCCTTTAACACCTTCATGAATGGCAAAGACATATCAGCTGCCTTTGCTAAAAATCTATGTAATGCTACTAACCTTCCATTCAAAATTTGTACTTCCTTAATGGAAGTAGGAGATTTCATGTTGACTACCGCCTCAACCTTATCTTTACTTGCTTGAATCCCCTCTTTTGACACAAAAACACCCAGGAACTTTCCAGAATCCATCCCAAACGAGCATTTCTTTGGATTTAACTTCATGTTTATTGAACACAATCGACCAAATGTCTCCTTTATATCTAAAATCATTTCCTCTGCAGACTTGCTTTTTATAACAATATCATCTACATAAGCTTCAAGGTTTCTTCCCACCTGTGGCTGAAATGTTTTGTCCATCAAACGTTGATACGTAGCCCCAGCATTTTTCAGACCGAAAGGCATCTTCATGTAGCAATACGTTCCTTCCCTGGTTATAAATGCTGTTTTATCTTCGTCATCCACCGCCATCTGAATCTGGTGATACCCCTTGTAGGCATCTAAAAAACACTTCCAACTAAAACCCGCCAACGCATCCACCTTAGAATCAATTTCCGGCAAGGGGTAACAATCTTTAGGACATGCGTCATTTAAATCTTTAAAGTCAATGCACATTCTCCATGACCCATCCGGTTTCTTAACTAACACGGGATTAGCTAACCAAGCGGGATACTGTACTTCTCTCAAGATTCCTGCTTCTACCAATTTATCAACCTCCTCCTTTACTACCGCTGCTCTTTCTGCATCCATGCCCCTCTTATGTTGATGATACGGTTTTCGATCTGGATATACATTCAAACAATGTTCTGATAAATCTCTTGGGACACCTGTCATGTCAGAGGGCTGCCATGCAAAAATATTAACATTCTCTTTTAATAAATCAAATAATTGACGCCTTACACTTCCCTGAATATCGTTTCCAATTTGGATTTTTTGCTCCGGAAAGTCTTCATTTATTACCCATTTTTCAGATAACAACCTTTCCTCCCACTTTTTCTCATTCTTATCTGAAATCACTGTTGTATCATCCTTGCCAGCTCTTATTTCCATTATTCTTACACATGCATCGGAAATCATAGTAGCAATCCCTCTAGGTGTTGGAAACTGAATCATACCATGTACAACTGATATAACAGCACCCAACCTTCTTAATATAGGCCTCCCCAGAATCACATTATGAACGAATGTAGCCTTAACCACCAAAAATTTTACCTCCAAAGTTCTGACATATCCGCCATGCCCCAAAGTAACTGGCAAAGTAATCTCTCCCATAGGCCTAACCATTTCTCCTGCAAACCCAATTAAAGGAGTTTTAGACACAACCAACCTTCCCCGTACAGCCGCATCGAATTGCCGAAAACATGACTCATACATAATCTCCGTAGCACTTCCACAATCTATGTAAACACGATGTACCTCAAATCCTCCTATTTGTGCAGTTATAACCACTGGCTCTTCAGTTGTCACATCCTGTCTTACCGGTGGAAAAGTTATTTCTTGACTCATCCACATTGGTACATCCTCCACCTTTCCCCTAACATTTCTTTGCAACAAAGAATCTTGTCGCAAGTGTACCATGTGTATAACTGGCATATTTTTATTATCCTGCTTCCCTTCTTGAATAACTTTCACCAAATGTCCCAATTTCCCCGACCTAACCGCCTTATCAATTTCTCGCTTTAAAACAAAACAACTATCTGTAGTATGACCTTATCCCGATGATAAGCACAGTATTTGTCAAGATTTTTATTCGAAGCTAGACGCTGCTTTGCTGGAATTGGAAGGTCCACCTGTTCTGTAGCCAGGATCTCACTTGGCGTTTTTATTAATTCCACATACTTTCCTTGTCTATTATTATTGTAAAATCCATTTCTCTGTTGATAGCCATATTGATAATCCCTTCCTCCTGTATTCCTATTCCAACTTTTCCAAGTACCACCCCTTTGGTTACCTCGTATGGGACCAGTATTTTTAACGTTTTGACCTACCCCTCCAGACTTTACCGGTACCTTGCGATTTTCCGTTTCCCACATATTACTACACGCATTTTTTCCTCTAACAAAAGCTCGCACCCGATCCATCAATGAGTCCATAGACGTCGGTAAATTTTCATGCAATTTTTCAACTAATTGAGAGTTTCTCACACCGTGACAAAAACCTGATATTCTTAGCTGATCCCCTGCACCCACGATCCGCATACTTTCTTTATTAAACCGAGACACAAAATCTTCAATATTTTCATTATCCTTCCTTCGGATATTATGCACTTCTGTGGTGTCTTTCACACATCGTTTTTGTTGGCTAAATTGACGCAAAAACTTAATTCGCAAATCCTCGAAACTCTCAATTCCGCCAGACGGAAGTGCGTCGAACCAAACTCTTGCTAATCCTGTACATGTCTGCACAAACATGTGACACCATGTTTCCTCGGCCCATCCTTCTAACCTTGCCGCCGTGTAGAATTCAAACACATGATCCTCCGGATCAGCTAAACCACCATATTTACTAACAGTTGACGGCATCTTTAATTTTCTCAGAAAATTAGCATCAGCAATCCATTTAACAAACTTAGATTGTGACGTCATTGAATCTGGTTTATATGGAACTATTATATCTGCCAACAAATGCTTTCAAAAGGTTATCATATGCAACAAATAATCATATTCTAACTTATTATATAAAAATAAAACCATACTAGTCATATCAAATTCATGAAGCAATTATCCATAATATCTTATAATCATAATAACAAACATATGATTAATCCTTATTCATAGGTCAGAAATATCTCAAGTAACCATACCTCGACCTTTTTCGTCTATTGAAACGCGTTTTTTAGGTATGAATTCATCACGGTAACTTTCCTTGCTCCGACGACATTCATACTCATCATCGCCTTCCTTCGCACTTTTCTTTTCCGGAATAACATCTCGCTTGTAAACAACCAGCTGCTCTTCATTAACAGTTACTAATTGTTCCTTCTCCGATGCCTGTTGTTTTTTCAAGGATCTCAACATATCTCGATTCCTTATTAGGAATTCGCGATTAAATTCTTCCTCCAGACTTACCTCATCTGCACTATTTACATTTGTTGAATCATATCGTGCTGATTTATCGAGCTTCGTTGCCGGCATAGAAAATTTTGAATTCGGCGTCGTTGAATCTCCAAACTTCGATCCTGCAACTGAAAATGAAGGTACTGAACCATATGACTGTAACTCAGCACGAGATTCATCATTGTCCTTTTCCATTTCACGCTCAAAATCCTCCGATCGTTTCCGATCAACAAGCTTTTCTTTCGAAATCTCCATCGAAACTATAACAACAAAAAGTAGTCCACACACGGATGGCGCCAATGAAGAAACAAATATTCCTCAAATTGTAATGTTGTAGTAAGTTTAATGGAGAGCGAAGTATTGGAATGAGAACGAGAGAATCAATTGTAAAATAGAGAGAATTTTATTAGAAACATCCCTTGCGATTACACATAATAAAGGTGTGAAAAGAATGCGATCACTATTCTGTCCTAAAACACCCTATTTATAGGTACCTCTGGCTCTCGCCCTTCCGAATAAGCGCATCCGTCACTTGCTCTGCAAGTGCCAACCTCTAAGCATCCTTCTCCAACTGAGCCTTTCCGTTCCTGTTCTGAAACAGATTTAAGACAGAAAGGGATTTAATCTCGATGGTGTCGGATGTGTATCACATCCGACACCTATAATATATCATCAGTTAAGATTAGCCAAAAGAATGGGTGCTACAGATGTGAGGTCGCATGTTGATTCGTTGTTGGTAGCTAATCACATAAAAGGAGAATGTGAAGCCAAGAGTGCTGTGATGGCTCTGTATTTATCAAAAGTAAAAAACTTGATGAGCTCTTTTACAACTTGCGAGGTCGAACATGTCTCAAGAGGAAAGAACAAGAAGGCAGATGTGTTGAGTAAGTTGGCATCCACTTCGTTTCGACATTTGGCTAAAGAAATAAGGGTTGAGGTATTGGAAGAACTGTTGGTTCTGACCAAGCAAGTGGTGGTAGTGTCAGTTGAAGCGGAGGTGTGGTTTTGGCCAATTTGGAAGTATTTGGAAGAAGGTTGTTTGCCGGAAGATAGAGAGGAAGCAAGAAAAGTTAGGGCGGACTCTTTACAATATCAATTACAAAATGGGGTCTTATATAGAAAAATGTATCTTGGTCCATTGTTAAGGTGTCTGACGAAGGATGAGGCAAAAAGAGCCGTGCAAGAGGTACATGGTGGTATTTGCGGAAATCACATGGGACCTCGCATGGTTGTTAACAAGTTAGTAATTTTGGGATATTATTGGCCAGGTATGCACAAGTTGGTTATAGAGGAGCTTCGGAAGTGCGACATGCTCCGGTGAGTTTGAAAGCGAAGCATGAACTTGTTCCCGTTACAACTGCATGGCCTTTCCAGAAGTGGGGGATAGATATTGTGGGGCCATTTCCGGAGGCTGCTGGAAGAATTAAGTTTCTTATTGTTGCGGTAGATTACTTTACAAAATGGGCAGAAGCGAAGGCGGTGGCAAGCATCACTGGGCAACATATAAAGAAATTTGTATGGGAGTATATTATATGCAGATGTGGGTTACCTTTACACATTGTGTTGGATAATGGAAAGCAATTTGCGGAAGATCCATTTTGGGAATGGTGTGAGGAGCTAGGCATAATACACATTTTTGCATCCGTCGCTTATCCGCAAGCAAACGGTCAGGTTGAGCGTATTAACAGAAGTTTGATAGAAGGGATTAAAATGCGATTGGATAAGGCAGGAGGAGGTTGGGGGGACGAATTGTCACATGTGTTATGGGCGCATCGGACCATGCCGAAAACGAGTAATGGTGAAACTCCATTCAATCTGACATATGGTACGGGAGCGGTTATCCCTGCGGAAGTGGGCCTGCCTACATATGGTACGGGAGCGGTTATCCATTCAATCTGACATATGGTACGGTAGGGTTGAACCTAAGGGGAAGCTGGCCGTACAATGGGAAGGTCCTTACAAGGTTGCGGAAGTGTTGAGCAAAGGATCTTACTTACTGGAGGACGGAAATGGAAATCTAATGTCAAGACCTTGGAATGGAGTGCATCTGAAAATATATTATTTGTAAAGTATTTGAAAAATAAGATTGTAAAAAGCAAAATTTCGTAGATGGATATGTTCCATTTTATAAATAAAAGACTTCATAATTGCTATGAGCAATAGATTGTTGTTAATAAAAAAAAAGAAGACATACGTATGCGATAAGCTCAGTCCAATGGATTGAAGAATGGTTGGCCACCATGCATCTTAAGATAGATGCGGTTCATTTAAACTAATTAAATTGATCAATGAAAGCATCTTGCAAAGATGCGACCTATGGGGTCATAAGAGGTAGTTACGCACTATCCAAATTTCCGGAAGTGATACTTAAAAGAGGCCAAGGTTACTCTTAAGTTCTGGATGAGATCTACGTGACCAAAAAAGTAACTATGTGTAACTAACTATTGAGCTTATAGTATGCATATAAGTTATGATTAAAAACCTAAGGTGATGACATGGACGCATGTGGTCGTTTAGGTTGATAAAATAACCTATACACATACGAACGAGCAAATGCAAGATATAGTTAACACAATGACATAATAAAGACATAACCATGCATTCAAAATAAACAAACCACACGTCATGGCAAGTGCATAAAAGTAAAATTGTTTAAGAAGTTAAGCCCTACACATACAGGCAATCAAAATAAATCCACTCGCAGGTGGAGCCAAGTGTAGCATTGTTTGTTCAAAAGTGGTTAAAAGGAAGTTTTACCTGGGGTCTTCAGGGGTGGCGGATGATAGTTGATGGGGGATCAGTTGCTAGGGTCTTTTTGATTTGTTCAATGGGTGCATCTTGTAGATTCTTGCAAGCTTCAGCAAAAGGAAATGTCAACTTTTGGAATTTTGCAGTTGCTTCCTGCAGTTTTTTGGGAGCTTCAGAGTCGAATCCTTTGCAGGTTGCAACGGTCACTTTGGGATCAACAGATGCGGAGAACAATCCTGCACGAACACCCTCATTATAGCCAAAGGCATTCATGGCATTGAGGGCAGTGGTAATTGCTGTTTTAAGATCTTGACCCTTCAGGACTTTATCCATAGCCGCAAGAATGCCTTCAGTAATTTGCCAACTTCTATCATCCTCTAAGGTCTTCTTGTTCTCCTCCAACAGATGTTTTTCAGCATCAAAAGCGGATTTGATAGTATCGAGTTCTGACAAAGAAAATAATGTGTGAAAGTAAGTAAAGATGGTTTATGAACAAAAGATAGATGCGAATACACATGTGAAGAGATATAATACCATAGTTTCTTTGCTGAAGTTGGAGTTGCATGACTTCAAGCTTTTCATCCTCTTCCTCTAAATTCTTCATGTAGTCAGAAAACTGGTCCTGTTTCTGTTTCTCAAGATTTTCAATCAAGATTCTGGAGCTGCTTAAAGATCTCTCAACATCAGACAGCCTGGATGAAATAGCAGCGTTGGATTGAGCTAGCTCATGGTTTTCTTTCTAGAGCATCTGGGTTTTCTCTTGCAGATCCGACTTCATAACCATGGCTAATTTCGCATTCAATGTTTGAAGTTGGAATTCAGTTATAATCCAACGGTTGTAAAGTTCGGGGATGATGGTGTTATTTGAGGCACATGAAGAAACAACCTTTAATGCAAAGATCTTAATAAGGCATGTCCTAAGGATTGTTATCCACTTCCGGAAATTGACCTAAAAGTTGATTCTTTGGCGGGATACCGATGGAAGTGTTTTCTAGACGCATATAAAGGATACCATCAGATCTTTATGGTTGAGGGTGATGAAGACAAAACTACGTTTATTACAAACGAAGGTTTATTTTGTTATAAAAAGATGCCGTTCGGACTAAAAAACGCTGGTGCAACTTACCAACGCCTCATGGATAAGACCTTCCAATCGCAAGTAGGTAGAAATCTTGAAGCCTATGTGGATGATGTAGTCATTAAGAGTTCTCATGAGGAAGATATGATCAAAGACATTGAAGAGACCTTTAAAAACTTGCAGGGTATCAATATGAAGTTAAACCCCAAGAAATGCTCATTTGCGATGGAGGAAGGCAAGTTCTTAGGGGTCCTAGTCAATAAAGAAGGGGTCCAGGCACATCCGAGGAAGGTCAAGGCGGTTATGAAAATGGAACCACCTAAAACCCTTAAAGATATACAAACTCTAAATGGGCGTTTGGTGGCTCTACATAGATTTTTGTCAAAAGCAGCTGAAAGAGCCACACCCTTTATGAAAGTTTTGAAAGAAGGTTTAAAAGGAAGTTTTGGATGGACTTCTGAGGCCAATCAAGCATTTGAAGAATTAAAAACAGCTCTAGCTACACTTCCGACTCTAACTGCATCGAAAGTTGGTGAAGAATTGATAATGTATTTGGCGGTAACGGATAATGCAGTAAGCGTTGTGCTACTGGTCGAAAGGGAAGATAAAGAACTTCCAACTTACTACATAAGAAAAATGCTAAAAGACTACGAGACCAGGTATCCTATGATAGAAAAAGTTGTTTTAGCACTTGTACAAGCTACAAGAAGACTTCGTCGTTATTTCCAGGCCCATACTGTAAATGTTCTTACTTCGTATCCTATTCAAGAGATCTTCAGAAAACCGGAAATTTCCGGTAGACTGATCAAGTGGGCAATTGAAGTGGGGCCATTCGACATACAATTCAAACCAAGAGTTTCAATTAAAGGTCAGGTGGTAGCTGATTTCTTGGCGGAAGTGCCAGTTGGCGCAAGCGTAAATGTTATTACCATTCCTGAAGCTAAAGAACAAGTATGGATCTTGCATACTGATGGTTCTTCTAACTCTGATGGCTCAGGAGCAGGTTTGATCCATTATAAAATTATTTCTTTTTGAAAAAGAAATTAAAATTCAAAGAATTAAGAGTTTGAATATGCCAAATGCAGGCTTGATCTTGAAAAGTCCTGAAGGGGATGAATTGACATATGCAATCCGCTTCAATTTCTCAACTTCTAATAATGAAGCAGAATATGAGGCATTGCTGGCAGGTTTAAGGTTGGCTAAAAATGGGTGCAACGCAAGTGACCGCTTATGTGGATTCGTTGTTAGTAGCTAGTCAGATCGTTGGAACATACGAGGCAAAAGGCAAGTACATGGCCTTGTACTTGGAACAAGTTCAAGAGTTAATCAAAATATTTGGCAAATGTGAAGTTTTACATATTTCTAGAGCTCAAAATAGAAAGGCAGATGCGCTGAGCAAGCTCGCTTCTGTCGCATTTGAACATTTAGCCAAGGAGATTCGAGTGGAATTGTTAGAAGCTCCAACTGTTAATCTGAAAATGACCGCAGATGTGCAAGTGCAGGAAGACAGTTGGATGACACCGATCGTACAATATTTGACCATGGGCAAACTTCCAAGTGATAAAGAACAGGCTCGCCAGATACGAGTAAATTCGCTTCAGTATCAAATGCAAAATAATATTTTGTATAGAAGAAGCTTTTTGGGACCTTTGTTAAGATGTTTAACCCCAAGTGAAGCTGAAAAGATCGTTAAGGAGGTGCATGAAGGCATATGCGGTATTCATGCTGGTGCAAAGATGGTAGTCGTTAAAATCATGATCCTTGGATACTTTTGGCCAGGTATGTACCGAAGCACTTGGGAAGAACTTCACAAGTGTCAAGCTTGTCAAGCACATGCTCCGGTGAGTATGCGAGCAAAAAATGAGTTGATCCCTGTTACGTCAGCGTGGCCCTTTCAGAAATGGGGAATGGACATAGTCGGACCTTTTCCACCAGCAAGTGGAGGGGTAAAATTTCTATTGGTTGCGATTGATTATTTTACAAAATGGATTGAAGCAAAACCACTTGCTTGTATTTCTGGCAAACAAGTCAAAAAGTTCGTGTGGGAACATATCGTATGCCGATTTGGTTTACCTCTCTATATCATAACAGATAATGGACAGCAATTTGCTGGAAACCCATTTGCGGAATGGTGCGAAGAGCTTCATATAAATCAGATCTTTACATCAGTTGCACATCCACAGGCCAACGACCAAGTCGAAAGAGCAAATCGGAGTCTTGTTGAAGGTATAAAAATGAGATTGGAAAAGTATGGGGGTAGTTGGGTCGATGAATTGCTACATGTTTTGTGGGCACATCGAACCATGCCTAAAACTAGCAATGGTGAAACACCATTCAGTCTTGTATATGGAACCGAAGCCGTCATTCCGGCTGAAATCGGAATACCTAGTCACCGCTTACAGGTGCAAGTGACGGATAATGATGAGGAATTAAGAACCAATTTGGATCTTTTGGAAGAACGAAGGAAAATCACAGCTATACGAGAAAGCAGATACAAAAAAGAGATGGCAAAGTATTATAACGCCAAAGTCAAAACCCAGCAGTATAAGGAAGGAGAATATGTGCTAAGAAGTAATGAAGTGAGTAGAGCACTTCCGCTCAGAAAGATGTCTCCCAAATGGGAGGGACCTTATATAATCAAAAAAGCGATTGGAAATGGGTCTTACATACTTCAGCAGCTTGATGGAACTGAACTAGTGCGAGCTTAGAATGGAATTCATCTTCGCAAATGTTACATGTGAAGTTGCAAATGCAAATCTCAAATGAAAGATAGAAAATATTGATCTTTATGTTCTTGTTTCTACATTTATGATCTTGTAATATGATGAGGATGGGTCAAAATCAGATGCACTTGGACTTGGAAGTGCACATAAAGGATCAGCAGATGCTGATGAGCGAAGCCCATACGAAAGTGCAAGTG
The DNA here is from genome assembly GCA_039602395.1 of Deinandra increscens subsp. villosa. NCBI lineage: Eukaryota > Viridiplantae > Streptophyta > Magnoliopsida > Asterales > Asteraceae > Deinandra > Deinandra increscens. Next base: position 36,974 of record JBCNJP010008640.1, read on the forward strand.
ATACAACTCCGAGAACGCAAGCGCAAGTGTCAAGAGGCAGTTACAGCTAAGAGACTATAAATAGGCATTTATAGGCTCATAATAGAGGATCCCATATTTTACACCTTTCACTAGGTGTTTTTACTTAGATCTCTTGTACTAATCCTTTTCACTTGTAACCTTGATTCAATGGATGAAATATAACATGATCTCGCTCTTTCCTCTCCAATTCTCTTAATCTCTCTCTAATCATTGAAGGATCGAATCTTACCTCTACGGTGGGATTTTATTCTTCATCAATTGGCGCCATCTGGTAGTTGACACGAACTTTGCTTTTCCTTTGGAGATTTAAGACGATTTTGGGGATGAATGAAGCTATGGTGTCTATGAAAAATATATTTGTTGAATTAACTTGATTCAAGCTCTTATGGTGATTTCTGGAAGGTAAGTTTCAGATCTATAATAATGAAGCTTCTTTCAGGTATGAATTCTTATGTTTAATCATAATTTCTTCATCTTATTCTCTGAATCTGGTTTTTGAATGAAGAACTTCTGCTAGAATCATTTTTTGTTAAAAAAAAAAGATATATATATATATATATATATATATATATATGTGTGTATTCATACGTAATACATAGCGTATGAATGTATATAGATGGAATGAGCTTCAAATCGCAATAACTTTTTGAATTCTTAACGAAATTCAAAACCGAAACCGCTACTGTGATCGGAATTCGAGATGAAGCACGGTAACGATGAACAAACGTTTGATGAATTGTGAATTTGATTTTCACGAAAACTCAACCAAAACTGATTCTGAAAGTTGCTATGATATCGTGATTGGAATTCGAGTGTAATCAAACCAGATTTGAAAAGGATCATAGAGTATTTAAGTTTCTGCCATTGATGACCTTGGATGAAGAACATCACCTGTGAATTTTCGATTTTGGTGAGAGCACCGTTAAAAAATTAATTGCAAACCGAAAATAGATTCATGTGGATGTATTAAAGCTTCTGGAATCAAATGTTAACACAAATACATCCGAATTGATGCTCAAATTCTGGACCAAGTAAGAACCGTTTGACTTGATTTAAAGTCAAACTTGTTGGCATTGAGTAGTACTCCCGATCGATGGAAATTGTTCGAAATTGAAAACGGGTTCGAACAAGATTCATTTTGATGTGTTTTCGGGATGACTTGAGGAAGGATTCAACGAAATTTT
>JBCNJP010008641.1:0-11784 GCA_039602395.1 Deinandra increscens subsp. villosa
TTGAGTAAAATGTCTTTTATTGCACTCGGGCTTAAGAAACCATGGAACTTGTGTTATTTGTGCAGCCGCGGTTGCTAGAAACCCAGGGGAGCCACTGGTGATAGAAGAAGTGATGGTGGCCGCACCAAAAGCCCGCGAAGTTCGAATCAGAATCATATGTACTTCTCTTTGCCCGGTCGATGTTACATTTTGGAAATCCAAGGTATAAAGTCGGTGTCATTGTCCGTTGCAAACTTGCAATCCAATCATACTTCTACTTCTAAATTACTCTTCCCGTCACCTATTACTTTTGTCATGTGTAACTTTGAATCCAAATAAAAAGAAAAAGCCTCTATATATCATCTTCCCATATTGACTTGACATCATTTTTTGATGCTAATTATTTATGGTTAGTTGTTTATTTGTTGAAGGATCCCCCGGCTATTTTCCCAAGAATACTTGGTCATGAAGCAATGGGGTAAGGATTTATCAAAATTTTCTACGCCTCTAAATACTCGAGATGAACAAATTCTTATGTTTCTTTAGTTAACGAAGTAACATAAACTCATGTCTCGTTTGTTTACTTATGTTCGTGAAATGTTTATTTATTTATTTATGCTCGTTTGTTTATTGTTTATAATAAATGATTTAGATTTTTTATTACTTAGCCAAGGTTTTAATTAGTTTAATTTTGAATAAGCTCACCATACTACTCAAATTAAAGCTTCATATCATAATATAATTGAAATACTAATTTAACGGCATTAATATTCAAATATGTTTATTTTTATTGTTCAATTATGTTCGTTTATGTCAGTTTAGTTATTTTTGGTTTGTGAACCATTCGTTTATACTATTAATGAACAGACATGCATGAATGAACTCGAACATACTTATTATCGTAATTTCATCTTCTCCATTAAAGGGTTGTAGAAAGTGTTGGAGAAGGCGTTCATGAACTTGTTGAAGGAGACACTGTGATCCCGATCTTTTTGCCGGATTGCGGAGAATGTACCGATTGCTTGTCTGCAAAAAGCAACTTATGTTCAAAGCTATCATTCAGCATTTCTCCATGGATTGATAGAGAGGAAACGAGCAGGTTCACGGACATCAATGGAGAAACTTTGTACCACTTCTTGTTTATATCAAGTTTCAGTGAATACACAGTGGTTGATATTGCTCATGTAACTAAAATCGACCCACAAACACCACCAAGCAAAGCTTGCCTCTTTACTTGTGGAGTTGCAGCCGGTAATATGTGTTCTTTAACTTCTTTTTAGTATTATGTTTTATCTTGAAATCATGTTGTTAATATTTCCAAGGGTTAATATGTATAAAAAAGGTAATAAGCTACGTTTAAGTTTTTAAATAGGGATACCATATCTATACGCTATCTGAAATTTGATCTCACATCACCTACCTGTAAATGAGCAATTGAAAATAGTTAAATGGTTGTTTGACATCTTTGGATGTTTAATACTTTTAATCCTTTTGGCCTTGTATATTAGTTAGGGAAAAATGACAAATATTATCATTGTTGACTTTTTATGACCACGTTTTAGCCGTTTGAAAGTCGATGGTCTCAATATAACCGTCCAAGGACGGTCGTTCACGACCGTAAGTGTACCGAGCCAATCACAGTCTGCCATGTCACCACATACGGTCTTGACGACCGTAGATTTCCCAATAATCACGATTTCTTTTTTAAATTATTAAAAATCTTTGTGTTCATGGCCTTGACGACCATAAGTTGATTTCCCAAAAATCATGATTTTTTTTTAAATGATTAAAATCAATTATTTTTGGTCTTGATTTTCGATCATTTTCAAACGATGATTTAATCTATCAGGGGTAGGTGCGGCGTGGAAAAGAGCAAACGTGGATTCTGGAACATCGGTAGCTATATTTGGACTGGGTGCAATTGGGCTAGCGGTATGATCATTTGTGACATATTTCATATGAAGCTTCATTTTTAACAACAATCATGATATGTACATGTTTACAGGTTGCTGAGGGAGCAAGGCTATGTGGAGCTAAGAGGATCATCGGTGTTGATATGAACCCAGACAAGTTTGAAATAGGTAATATGCATTTTGATCTTCATCTCGCTAGCTAGAGGGTAGTCGTCGAGAGTGTTACTTGGATTTTCTTAAAGACGATCATTTCTATTGTTGGCAGGGAAGAAATTTGGTGTCACCGATTTTGTGAACTCGCGTAGTTGTGGGGACAAAACCGTGAGCCAGGTAACTTAACTATGAGAGCCATGGTTTATTGTTTTTAAAATTTTACAAAATGTATAAGCAATCGATTCCTATTTTTCGTAGTAAACCTAATCAGTCACATCTAATTACGTGAATCTGTAGTTCAAACCGTACTTAAAGGTGTGACATTTCCTATTTTTATAAGGACTTATATACCAGGAGTGATGGAACTACGAATTTTTCTCAATAGGTTCATAAATTTTACGGCCTACATTTGTTGTTGGGTGTCTTTTACCCGGTCGGTCACCAAACTGTTTTTTTATGTCATATTGTTTTATCCAATCCCTAAATACTCAATAAGCCCAATTCTCACTAATTACTAAATACCAATGCTACACTAAACCTAAAAAACTACTTTATTCCCAATAACATACCAAACCTAAAAAAAATCCACTAAATTTCAAATTTCTTTTTAATTAAATGTTACAATCCATTAAAACTTCGAACTTCTAGTCGATTAATTTGTGAATTTCTATATTTTAACTTCTATTCACCTTTAAAACCACCATAGTATAATAAAATCACCTTAATAAAAATTGTAAAGATATTCAAACCCAATAAAAACCAAATTGAATCATCTAAAGCAAGTTTTTTTAATTTTATTTTTAAAATTTTTATTTTTTAACCAGAAGCAGTAAAAAACACAAGAAAATGCTAGAGCACATATTTGACTTTGGACCTTAAAAGACTGCTTCACAAAATCAAACACAGAAAGCCATTAGGCCAATTGAGCTTTTTTAACTAATAGATGTACTCTAAAAAAAACAAGGGTGTCACTCTAAACACAAATGTACAGAACATCTACGCAAACGTGAAAAAATACTGTATTTTTATGACTATGTATCGTTCAACGTAAATCTGCCCCTGTATACCAGAAACAATAATGTGTTTACATACTTCGGACAAAAGTTCATTTTCATGTTATTTTTAATTTATATTTCTCCTACACATTTTCTACAATTTTTAATTTCGTTTCACTATTTGCAACCTATTTTTGATAAAGCTAGGGCTTTTTTCATCGCAAAGGTATGCAAAATTAATATAAAATTGTTGCATCCAATATTGTTTCTAAGGAGATGCACAAACACAAATCTTGTTGCATCATATGAATACACGGAGCCAAAAAATGAAAATGTTGAATGAATGACATAACATGTAAGATGTATGGACCCTTTTAAAGGATTACTTCATTTTGAAAATCTTGATGCAGTTTTAATAACATGAAGTTATTCTTTCTTTTTTATCAACAGGTAATAATCGAGATGACTGACGGGGGCGCAGATTATTGCTTCGAGTGTGTAGGCTCGTCGTCACTGGTGCATGAAGCTTATGCTTCATGTAGAAAGGTCTTCCCTTCTATCTCTATCTTCAATCCCAGGTTATATATATATAGTTACAGGTTCCTAGTAGACCCCCTCTAAGTATACAGACCTCCTATTTCGCATGTGAAATTCGTTGAAAAAAAAAAGAAAAAAAGTACTTTTCTCTAATTTTTTTCTCTTCAGCGAACTTTACATACAAAATAAAGTAATTTCGCATGTGAAATAGGTGGTTAAATAGTACTATGAGTATTATATACTAACGGAATTTACGTACTTCATCTGTGCATGAAATCTTTAGGCATGGGGAAAAACGGTTGTTATGGGAGTTGACCAGCCCGGGGCTACGTTGACCTTCAATTCACACGAGGTACTCGACAAAGGAAAGACCCTCATTGGAGCCCTTTTCGGAGGTCTCAAACCAAAATCCGATATTCCAATACTCATAAAACGCTACATGGATAAGGTAACCAGAATCCGTCTGTTTCATTGTTTGTCTTTGACTTTTGAGGTCAAACCATGACTTCGTTTATATGAAAAAGTTTTGATTTTAACTAGTTTATGAAATATTTGATAAGATTCAAGAGTTTATACCACTCAGTTAAGCTGAGGAAATAGAGGCTTGTTTGACTTAAAAAGTCAAAATGTAGATTTTAGGAACTATTAAACTTCGTGTGTATTATGTTTTGACTTAAAAGGTGGCGAGGTGTTTAATTATTATAGTGATTTTTCTAATATATGTCTTTGCAAATCGGTAATTTTATCATATGAGAGTACCAACTCATAATATTTCGTGATCATTTTAGGAGCTACAACTCGATGAATTCATGACACATGAGGTTGACTTTGAAGAGATCAACAAGGCTTTTGATTTGCTTCTTGAAGGTAAGAGCATACGGTGTGTGATTTGGATGAACAAATGATCGATCGAATTATTGCTGCAAATGATTGTTCTTTACTATATATGAGTTGGTCATTATTTCCTTTACATGTAGTTAAATATGATAATAATGGTGTGTAGTTCCATACTAATAAATAATGATATTGTAGACAGATGATCATTTGAGAACCAAATGGTTTTGAGAACTTTTAGGAATCATTCTAAGACATTAGTTTATATATATGGAAAAAAAACCCTATGAATTATAGTGGTGCCCACCTGAAATTAGTGATTGAGATCTGTTTCTCAAAACCAAAAGTTCACATTTAAACCTAACGCTGATATTGTATATATTATAATGAAGAATAATGGAAGATACATATGATAACAAAAAAAACATTAAATGGGTATTCTGATAGTAAGTTTATGTACTTCTCTTTGTTAGACATAATTTATGCAATAGTAAGATCCCTCTGTGGTTTTACACAGTGGTTGGCCACCTTGTTCAACTCAATCTTCAAAACCGGTAGGATGCCAGATCAGTAGAGGTCTAGTGTCATAGTTCCACTCTACAAGAATAAAGGTGACGCACAGTGTTGCGGGAACTACAGAGGCATTAAGTTGCTAAGTCATACCATGAAACTTTGGGAAAGAGTTATTAAGGCTAGACTCAGGCGGGAAACTCAACTCACGGTCAACCAATTTGGTTTCATGCCATGGCGGTCCACCACGGAGGCGATACACATCCTAAGGCAATTAATGGAAAAGTATCGGGAGAAGAGGTGTGATCTGCATATGGTGTTCATCGATCTGGAAAAGGCGTATGATTGTGTCCCTCTTCAGCTAATTTGGGATAGCCTTGAGGGTCGTGGGGTCCCCGGGAAATACATAGACATTATCAGGGATATGTATGCTAGGACGGTGACTTGTGATCGCTCACCGGTGGGTGACACCAAGTCCTTTCCTGTGGGGGTGGGCCGTCACCAAGGGTCCGCATTGAGTTTGTTTCTCATGCTGTTTTATGGATGAACTATCCAAGTTGATCCAGGAGACTATTTCGTGGTGCATGCTTTTCACTGATGATATCGTGCTTGTTGCGGAAAGTAAAAAATAGTCTAATGGGAAAGCTTGAGGAGTGGAGAGTTGCTTTAGAGTCTAAAGGTCTTAGGATTAGTCGTTCTAAGACGGAGTACATGCATTGTGACTTCAGTGTTGCGTTCGATGTTGACAATGCCCAGATTACGGTAGATGGCCAGATGGTTCCGCCCGTAACTAAGTTTAAGTATCTAGGTTCGTTTGTGCAAAACGACGGGGACATAGATAGTGATGTGGTCCACCGCATTCGTGCGGGTTGGTGCCGATGGCGGGCGACCACAAGGGTTTTGTACGACAGAAGGTTCCCTTTAAAACTATAGGGAAAATTTTATAAGATTGGCGTCAGACCGGCAATTCTTTATGGTTCTGAGTGTTGGGCCATTAAGAAGACTCAGGTGCGTAAGCTGGAGGTCGCTGAGATGACGATGTTGCGGTGGATGAGTGGGCACACACAGTTGGATAGAATAAGAAATGAGGTTTATTGAAAGGTTTTTGCGGTTGCGCGCATCTCAGAGAAAACTCACGATGGAATACTGATATGGTTTGGGCACGTGAAACGGAGGCATCCGAATGCACCAGTTAGAGCGGTTGATTCCATCACTGTTGAGGGGCGTAGATGGAGAGTCAGGCCGAAACTGACGTGGGTCGAGCGTATTAGGCTGGATTTGTTAGACTTGCACCTCTCAGAGGAGATGATCGAGGATAGGACAGGATAGGACATCGTGGAGGCGTAGGATCAAAGCTAAGGATGGATAGAGGTGAAAAGGTAGTTGGGGGTTGGGGATAGGTTTAACACTAATGTTATTCTTTTTCTATCCTTTTTTGTTTATGTCCCGTCTTAGTATTACTATTATTATTAATATTATTATTATTATTAATTTCTACTTTTATGTACTTATTTGACTCTCCTTTTGGTTTATCCCTTATTGTTCACTATTATTTTCATTTTTTTATTTTTTTATTTTTTTTCTTTATTTCTCAACTATTGTTAATTCCAATTTTTATGTTACCTATATATTTATCTTTTTTATTTATATTTTTAGTACCTTTTTTTCTTTCACTTCTGTTGCGTTCTCTTGTGTTTTCGGAGATGGGGGTCTCCCTGGAATCAGCCTCTCTATCCTTTGTGATGGAGGTAAGGTTGCATACATCCCCCCCCCCCCCCCCCCGCCCTCAGACCCTACTATTAGTCTTTGTGCTTCTAGTGGGACCTTACTGAGTATGGTTGTTATTGTAAATACGTACATATTAGGAGGTATCGTTGTGTAAATTATGTAGTCATATAGAATCCTTTGTAATCCCGAATTATCAATACAATCACAATTACAATCATATCATGGTTTTCAACTATACATATTAATGGTAATATTTTTCAACTTTTAAACCTTACAACCTAAATACTCAAATAGAACAAAAGTTCGGTAAGACTTTCATGTTTATTACACACCAACAAAAGTTCGATAATACGCTCCTCTTTATTACACACCAAATAAGAAGAGATTTAAAAGACTTAAAGTCATATGTTCATACCATGAATAAGCAAAGATTTGATATGATCTTTTAGTTCTTCTCCCACATGTGTGAAGTTATCTTTATTTTTATATAGAACATCCATCACCCTAGCCATGTTGATCACACGAATTACCAAAGGCATCGTAACATCTTTACACACGAGGGACTCTCTAGTCAAATCTTTCCACGCGTCTTCAATTTTTTTGTTAAACACGTCATGGGTGTAATCCTCTGTTACATCATGTTGCTTCATGTAACTTTCAACAGTAGATGCGACATGCTTTCTTTCTTTTTCTTCCTGCGTTATTAGTAAATGAATAACTAGCATTTTGTTATAAAAGACGACATAAATTAATCTCATAGTAACACAACAATAAACTGCGTAGTAATTAATGATACAGAAATTTGATGAACCTTTTGAGAGAAAATATCATCCATGAGTCTAGCAATTAAACAAGAAGTGAGAAACCATATACGGATCGTTTCCAGATCATAGAATGATAGAGACGGAAGTTTGTCATTAATCGATGTCGAATGATTACAAGAACTGAATGGAGTATACATCGATTTGAGCTCTGGAGGAGGTTTGGACAGAACCTCCTCTCTCACACACACTGACACACAGTGAAATGACCAAACTTAGAGATGATCAACATACTAACACCTATTTATAGGTTGGATGGTCAGCGTACCACATAGGCTCCGTATCAGATGATACGGGCGGACCACCCAGCGTACCATCTGGTACGCTGGTTAGTATGTTGACCCTCTCACATACAATAAACCCTATACATTCAATCTATTCTATTCGTACAGTAACGGCCACACACAGAAACTTGTCCTAACAAATTCCCCCTTGGACGTTACTGTCGAATGTAAATCTTTAACTTCAAGCAATCTTCAGTCAGTCTGCTGCAGACGCCTCTATCTTCAGCAAACTCCCCTTGACCGAAACTTCAGGTATGCAGGAAACAGTTCAGAATCTTGTACAATCGCCACAACAAATAAAGTTCCCCCTCGCTTCAAACACTTCCACATCAGGCAAAAGATAACGGTTCACTTCATTAGTTGTTCCCGGCAATTGTTTAAGATCTCTTAAACATCACTACATTTTGACAGAAATCTTCAATCTTCACCGAATTGTAATACATTCTGATCTTGATGAAAACAGACACGATCAGCATCTTCAATCATAGAAATTCCCCCTCAGAATGAAATCCATCCCAATATATCAACAATCAAAGGCTATAACGTCAACTTCATGACTTAACAATGTATCGGGCATTTGATTAGAGAGTTCCAAACCATAATCGAAAACTTTGACATATCGATTTGCACGAACATCAGAATACAGCACCTTTCCATGAAGATCAAAAATCACCATCATCCCCGAATTGATTGCTTTTGAATATTCACTTTTTCAATTGTGAAACTTTGAAATTTTCAAGGGTCTCAATTTCCCCCTAAACAAGTGAAATATTCAAATCTTCCATATTTTTCCGTTTGTGTAATCATATCCATATCTCTGAATCTCTGTCCATCATCAGAAAACACGTGTTTTTGAATCTCTGTCCATCCTCAAAAACAATGACTACCAACAAACGACACATTTCTGAAATTCGACGTCTAATTCTTGATAAGCATAAGAATCTGGTAAATCTTCAATCATAATAACCCACAGCTATCGAATCAAGGGTAAACTCGATAACTGATTTAAATCATTGAAATTCCGACGACCTCTCCCCATACCCGAAAACAACCCCCAGATGTTGATTACTGATTAACGGGGGTTCAGGGGCAGCGCCCCCGAGAAGCGGGGTCAAAGGGGCGGCAGCCCCTGGCGGGGTCCAAGGGGCAGAGCCCCTGGCTAGGGCCGTGCTGCCAGGTCAGCACGAAAAAAAAATTTCTGAACAAAATTGCTTCATAAAAAATGCATCCGAAAATCTGCGGCGGACCAGAAGCTTCAGCGGACCAAATCAATATCAGCGGACCAAAATCCGGACCAATCTTTACCAGCGGATCAGACTCGTATCGGCGGACCAGACACGGACCAGATATTTCCTGCGGACCAGATGTGGTACGGCGGACCAGCTGTGATACGGCGGACCAGATGTGGTACGCTGAAACTGCCGCGGATCAGAGAGTAACCGCCACGGACCAAACTGATGAAGATTGTCTTCCTGACCATCTGGTCCGGTGGATGATCAATTGATACGGCGGTTGAAGATTGCCTGGGCGGACCAGCCGCGGACCAGCAGCGGACCAGACCTCAAAAACGCAAAATTCTTCAATTTCACTCCAGATTCAAACTGTTGTCGAATTTCTTCAATCAAACACCACTGTTAGGTGCGAAAATGACTTAGGAAGGTTCGATTCACCAAAAATCGACCAAAAACTCAAGGAGTCACACCTAATTTGATTTTTAACGTCTCAAAAACTTCAAAAAACGAAAATGTGATCTGGAAATTGAACCAACGGCTCTGATACCAGTTGAGAAACCATATACGGATCGTTTCCAGATCATAGAATGATAGAGACAGAAGTTTGTCATTAATCGATGTCGAATGATTACAAGAACCGAATGGAGTATACATCGATTTGAGCTCTGGAGGAGGTTTGGACAGAACCTCCTCTCTCACACACACTGACACACAGTGAAATGACCAAACTTAGAGATGATCAACATACTAACACCTATTTATAGGTTAGATGGTCAGCGTACCACATAGGCTCCGTATCAGATGATACGGGCGGACCACCCAACGTACCATCTGGTACGCTGGTTAGTATGTTGACCCTCTCACATACAATAAACCCTATACATTCAATCTATTCTATTCGTACAGTAACGGCCACACACAGAAACTTGTCCTAACAAGAAGCTTTTATGATAGGAGGTTTAGCAAGAACCCATTTGAAGGACTCATCAGTGACCATATCTCCCATGCCAACAAGACATGTTGTTGCAAGCATGCCATACCCGCTACTCTGAAATGAAACCGAGATGTGCTCCTCTATTGTGGGAACATATCCCTCATTTGCCCATTTGGTCTCCATCATATAACTTCTAATTAATTCTTTCATCTGTACGTGAGAACATGTATACACCAAACCTACTTTAACAAGTAAAAAGAAATTACTAAGTGTGACAGATGAAAAACCTTAAATCCAGCTTACGGATTCTTTGGCATAGCTAAGATGATGTGCTTTTCCTTCCTTTCCCATGATTTCTTCCATTTCCTTGTAAATATCCAAGAGCGCATTGTATATCAGCTTCATGTATTCTGGAAGCATATCTATGCATCTTATTGACCACCTGTGATTAGAATTTACAAGTACCATGTTAAGGATTTAATTGAATGTGTTGGATGTTCATGTTACCATAAATGTCCATGTGTACACAGAAATACCTTTGAATTACCTCCGTAAAGATATTAAGTTCTTCATAAGTACCATATACATCATAAGTGTCATCAAGAACAGTTGCCATTGAAATTACTTTCGCTAAGAAAATTCTAGCATGAGAATATTTTGGCTCAAAGTATACACCAAGTGCCCAGAAGTAACATTCAACCATTCTATCTCTTGCATATGGTAGATTGTTTGGGACATCAAGACCTTTCCACCACCTACGTACGTACAAAATTAATTATTGCCATATATATATTAATGGGTTTGTTTGTTTGTTTGTTAATATTGATCGATATATAGTGCATGCATATATACCTGGAAACTTGGCTGAGCTCCTTCCGATGCAATGACTGAAGCAGGTTGAACTCTAATTTGGCTAGTTCAAGTAAAGACTCGTTATGAAAATCTTGTTGCTGGTATAAAGTAATGTAACGCAACGCCTCTAGTCTTGGCAACCTTTTCCGTATAGTTTGTTTCAGTGCGTCTTTTATATGAGTAGACAACTTAGAGTCACTTCCACTAAGGCCCCTTGCTATTTCATTAAGATGGATTCTTGTAAAAACAAGAGCATCTTCTAGTACAACTTCACCTTTCACTCGTAAATATGTCGCCTCATACAACTCAAGCAAGCCTTGAACATCATTGGTTAATGATTCCTTAAATGACCCGTTTTCATCTTTATATCCACTAAAAGTGTCTGTCTCAATTCATATAAAAATTCTTAGTTTTTTTCTTTTTACGTTAATTTATGAATATTAATTCATGCATGTGTATATACTCACCACATGATACATAGAAGCCTTGTTGTCGTAGGAGTCGAAACCAAAGAGAAGGGTTTTCACCCTTCCAGTCATCACCATATGCATCATAAATACGTTGCAAGGCTTGCTCAATCTCTCCTTCAAAATGATAGGCTATACCAAGACGTTGGACTACATCAATGAGTTTTAACAAAGTGGCATGTAGAGTTTGAACATCTAAAGAAGACACTATTTCCTTTCGCACGCCCTCCTTCAAATCTTTGACTCTCTGTTCTACATCAACTTCATACGCAGTTTGCTGCATTCAAACATTATTTATCATTTCATAAAAACAACTGCTATTTTTATTAAGTTCTAATAATTTGCATACCGAGTCATATATGAGAAATTGATCCCCCCAAACACTAGGAGGAAAATTGGCATTGGGACGAATTACATGCTCTTGTTTGATGGACATGATTAATGAAAAGATGCACCTATGTATTTTAAGGCACTTCCAGTTAGCATAGAGAAGAGTTGAACACTATTTATTTATAGAGTTGGTTTTATACCTTCATTACATCTCA
>JBCNJP010008642.1:0-13979 GCA_039602395.1 Deinandra increscens subsp. villosa
CGGAGATTGTGATTCGTTTTGCGTATAACTGAATCTGCTTGATTGATGAAGATGATGATCGTCGGACGCGAGATCAGAGAACTAAACCAAATCACTGTGAAGAGGGGAGAAGGAAATTAAAATCGTGAATGAGGGGAAGGTAAGAAATTAGGGATTTTCTTTTACACCGGGTTATAACAAAATCGCGTGATTTTTTTTCAGCCATGATTTAGGCGGGAAATTGACTTCAGGGAGGGGCTGTGGTGATGTCACATCAGCATTTACGAATTCTTTTATTAAAATAGATGATTTATTAATCGACAAGTTGCTTTAAAAAAAATTGATAAGAAATTATGATGTAGTTTGTTTGATATTGTAAACGCAATAAGGAATCCTTTTTACTGAAGTCGGGAGCCGACACGTTTCACCAACTTTCCTTACAAGGCAAGACAAAGCATATTAAAAGGCTTTTCTCTAATTGTGTGAATTGTAGTCAAAGATTGATAGTTTGATACACGCATTTGAGTTTCATATACGGTTGTCCTAGAGTGGCGTTTTGTATGTGCGGGAAATGCGATGAAACAGGGCCCCACATTTTATGGACCCATAAATTTTAAAATTTATATATAACTAGAGGATATGAAGTATGAAAAATCAAATTTCTATTAAAAATGCTAGGAGATTTGCATAATTACCAGTTAACTACGTAGAATGTCGTTTTTAAACTATATTTTTCTTATGTTTAGTGTTATTACTTGACTTTTTCTTTATTTAAAAAAACATTTTTTTATTTGTAAAGTTTTTTCGAATGGCCCTCACTTTTTTAGCTCGAACATGGCCTCTAAATTCTCAGCTCCGACCGTTGTCCAAAGAGTTTACTTGATTTTCATTTGAAAAAACACACTCGAAATTAACCGAACCGAGCCGATCCGATTTAACTTGGTTTGATTTGTGTCGTAAACTAACCGAGTCATGGCCAAGGTAAGTTCACTTGATGGTTCATCTATAAAGTATAATAATAAATTAAGACAAAAAACATACATTCATTTAATTTAATTATAAATAAAGGATAGCATGTAATTGATAATATCAACTTGTGTTATAGAAAACCTAAAACGCTCTCTATGATAGGAGATTACAGGCGAAAACCTAACGCCGGCTTCATCGCGCCGATAAACTCTAACTCCGGTCGTCCGTCTTTTCATGATGCGGAGGTCGATCAATGGTTCTTCCCGAAGAGAAGGAATCGAAACTCTTCTTCTAATCATTCGAATCACGTGGACAGGAATAAAGGTGCTGCAAACTCTAATTTTAAGGACCTTCAAAAAGTCTCCACCTCCGTTTTATTACAAATTTCCCTCAGTACTCTACATCAAAGGATCTGTGGAAGGTGTGCAATCAATGGGGTAGGCTCTCGGACGTCTTTATCTCTACGAGATTGTCTAAATCTGGTCGGAGGTTTGGCTTCATTAGATATGTCGGGATCAAGGATGTCAAAGCTTTAATCAATAACCTTAGCACCATTTGGATTGGATCGTTTCATCTTTTCGCAGACGAGGTATGTGATAACCCCTATGGAACGTCCTTCACAGGAAAAGGTAAATTCGCAATCGTCCGGTAAGAATTCTCAACCTGATATTGTTGTTGCTTCGTCTGTCGCTAAATCCTTTGCGGACCTCCTCAAGCCCATCATTAATGCTAAGTCGTTGCCCACGGTTATTCAACCCCAAAATAAACGTATTGTAATCCCCTGGAGGATTGTCTCGATGCCGAATCCTCTAATTTTCTCATGGGGAAAATCTTTGATCCCTTGTGCATCCCGAATCTTCCCGCGTTATTTGTAAAGGAGGGTTTTCAAGAGGTTCGATTTAGATACATTGGTGGACGCTGGGTTGGTCTATCTTTTCCCAATACGGAACTTGCATTGAAATTTGAAGGGTGTGCAGATTTAAGAAAATGTTTATCTAGCTTCCAACTTATTTCAAACTCATTCTTTCTGGATGAAAGATGTATTTAGATTGATTTGGTGGGTCTCCCGATCGTGGCTTCTACTCCGATGGTCTTAAAAAAGGTGGGGAAATTATGGGGAGAATTTTTGTTTTTTGGTAATGATATAGATGAACTATTAGCAAATGGCAAAGTCTGCATCGTTACTAAATGTATGAAAGTGATTGATGAATCTATTGAAGTGGTTGTTGGCGAGAACGTTTTTGTGGTGAGAGTAAAAGAGTTTGAGAATTGGTCTCCGACTCTCTGTTTCCATGAGGAGTCCTTGTCCTCAAACGAGTCGGTAGAGGAGGAAATATTGGAAGAGGGGGAAATAAAAAATGATTTGGTATTTAAGGAGAAGGTAGATGGACAAAATGGTGATGTGGAGAATCATAATGATGGTTCCATCGAGAAGGATAAACCAAGTGCGCATGCTTCAGATGCAAACATTCATGCATTTCCATCAATTTTTACTAGGATTGATAGTTCGCCTTTTGCACCTTCTAAGCCCGCGGGCTTTGAGGAATACGTTAAAGAATTATCTAGTTCGATGGATCGTATTAGGGGTGACGGGGCTGTCGATGGCAATTCTCATTCTTCGTCATCGAGAAGCAACAGAAGTAGCAGAGGTTCTCTGATGCAAGAATTCTCCAAATTCATTCATATGGGAAAATTAATTGGGTTGGATATGTCTGGGATGACAAGTGATTTTGAAGCCTTTGTTAATAAGATGAGTGATAAAATAGTTGATCAATGAATATAGTTTCGATTAGCATGTGTGGGAGCGGGGGTTTAGAAAAACAAAAAAAAAGATCAAGAAAATATTGGATAAGTATGCTGTCAATTTCGCTGGTATTCAGGAATCGAGAATGGAACAATTAGATTTAAGCCGTATGAAATCTATTTGGGGCAACTTTCAGTTTGACTTTGCATTCTCTCCTTCGGTTGGTGCATCTGGAGGAATGATTTCGATTTGGGACCCATTGATCTTCTCGAAATCTGATGTTACGTGCTTGGAACACCTCCTTATCATCAAAGGTACTTGGTTAAATTTGTCTATCAATTGTATTATGGTTAACGTTTATGCTCCCCAGTCAGAAGCTCATAAAAGTATTCTTTGGAACGTGATTATTGATTACATGAATTGCAATCCTGGCATTTACGTCATCTTTGGTGATTTTAACTCTGTGAGGAATGAAAATGAGAGAGTTGGCTCTTCGTTCTCTCGGGTTAATGCTAATCGGTTCAATAATTTTATTAGAGATGGTGCTCTCTTTGATATTCCTATGGAGGGTTACAATTTCACTCGTATTGATGCCAGAGGAAGAAACGCTAGTAAGCTTGATAGATTTCTTGTTTCCCCGGTTTTACCCTTGATATGGTTAAGAATATTGGGGTTTTGGCCCTTGATAAGTCCATTGTGGATCACAAGACCATTTTGTTGTGCCAATCTCTAGTGGATTTCGGGCCCACCCCCTTCAAATTTTATAACTCGTGGTTGTCTGAAAAAGATTTTGAGGAAATTGTCGTTACTTCTTGGGGGAACCGTTTGTTCATCATTCCATATTCATTGTTTTTAAAGAAAAATTAAAGCGGCTCAAGGATCGTATCAAACGGTGGAGAAAGGAGAAACTGGACGCTAAGGGGGAAATGTCGTGTATTCAAAATGAAATTCTCAAAATTGACAAGATGCTGGATGATGGATTGCAAGATGAAAATTTGGGTGTCCGTAGATTCGAGCTTCTTAAAAAAACTAAATGATCTTAAGAAACCTATGCTCTAGGACATTGCTCAAAAAGCTAAATTTAATTGGGGTTTCGTCGGTGATGAGAACTCCAAGTTTTATCATGGGATTATTAATAAAAAGAGGCGTCAATCGGCTATCCACGAGTTGAAGATTAATGGGGATTGGGTCGATACCCTGGGGGTATAAAAAACGCTTTTGTGGAGCATTTTTCGAATAAGTTTAAAAATAACAACGATTATAAACTTATCAATCGCAGCAATCGTTTTCGATCTCTTTGTGATTGCTCTCGGCTGGCCTTGGAAGTCAGGCCTTCCATGGAGGAAATCAAGACGGCGGTTTGGGATTGTGGCTCCGATAAAGCTCCAGGCCCCGAAGGATTTTCGTTTGGTTTCCTAAAAAAATTTTGGGACATAATGAAGAATGACGTGATGGAGTTTGTGAAAGAGTTTTTTGAAAAGGCATGTATTCCTCTTGGTTGCAATTCGTCATTCATCACTTTGATTCCTAAAATTCAAAGTCCGGTTTCTTTTGACGACTATAGACACATCAGTTTAGTGGGGATGCAATATAAAATTATTTCTAAGATTTTGGCTAACCGGTTGGCGGGGATTATAGATGAAGTTGTGAGCCCGGAGCAGTTCGCTTTTGTCAAAGGTCGCCTAATTCTCGATGGCCCGATTTCTTTAAATGAAGTCGTTGATTGGTTTACTCATAAAAAGAAAAGGCTTTTGGTTTTTGAAATCGAATTTGCCAAAGCTTATGACTCCGTTTCTTGGGATTATCCAGACGTTATGCTCCGTTTTATGGGTTTTGGCGAAAAATGGAGAAGTTGGATCCGTATCTGTTTGTCTAGTACTCGCTCCTTGGTTCTTATCAATGGAAGTCCCTCTAGTTGGTAGAGGCCTTCGGTAAGGTGATCCTCTTGCTCCTTTTCTCTTCATTCTCGTCATGGAAGGTCTCCATGTTTTTCTAGAAGATGCTATTCAAGCGGGTCTTTACTCTGGTATTCATGTTAAGGAGATGATGTTGTCTCATTTCTTTTATGTCGATGACGCAATATTTATTGGGAAATGGTCGGAGGAAAATGTCAGAAACATTGTGGAGATTCTCAAGGTTTTTCATATGGCATCCGGCCTTGACATCAACCTTAATAAGTCCTCGGGTTTTGGGATTGGTGTTAACTTCGAAGAAACTATTCGATTAGCAAAAATTTTCGGGTGCAAACCGGGTCGTCTGCCTTTCTCGTACTTAGGTATCCCGGTGGGAGCGAACATGTCCCGTGTGGATAATTGGCAAAAAAATTATGGACAAATTCCAAAAACGTCTTAGTAAGTGGAAACGCAGCCTTCTTTCAATCGGAGGTAGGTCGACTCTTGTTTCCTCTGTCTTGGGCTCTCTCGGGTCATATTATTTCTCTCTTTTTCCGCTCCCTTTAAAAGTTAATAATGCTCTTGAATCGATTCGTTCAAATTTTTTGGGGGTTTTGATGAGAAAGAAAAAAGAATCCCATGGATAAAGTGGCAACAAACAATTGCGTGCAAAGATCATGGTGGGCTTGGGATCGGGAGTCTTTTCGCGATGAGTAGGGCTTTGCTCTATAAATGGCGATGGAGGTTTGTTTTGAATGAAGATTCTATTTGGGTTAAAATTATCAAAGAAATTCACGGGCCGAACTTGTATAATCATTCTACTTGCAAATTTCCTAGCACTTGGCACCGTATTATGAAATCTTGGGACGGTTGTCACAATGCTCATTATGTGGACGCTAATGTTATTAGAAAAAATATGGGTATTGGCACTAAGTTCTGGAACGACATTTGGATCGGGGATTGTAAGCTTCAAGATCGTTTCCCCCGTCTTTTTGCGTTATCTAATGGCAAGGAAAACTTCATTTGTGATTTTCGGGATGCTTTTGGTTAGGTTTGGCATTGGCGCATGGTGTCGAATCGGTGCAGTTCGAGGAATTGGGTAATCTGTTAGCCGATGTGACACTTTCGAATGAGCCGGATGTTTGGAGATGGCATCTCGACGGTGACTCGGAATTTTCGGTCAAAAGCATCCGTAATCGGATCGACCGTATGTTCCTTCCGATCGGAGACTTTGCTACGAGGTGGGTTAGGTACGTTCCGAAGAAAGTTAACATTGTTGTTTGGAGAATGCTTTTGGACCGGTTACCTACTAGGCTAAATTTATCAAAACGGGGCATTGAAATTGATAACATTTTATGTCCGATGTGCAATTTGGTTGTGGAATCTTCTAACCACATTTTAGGCGAATGCGATGTTTTTCTCAAAGTTTTTGACCGCATCAAGATTTGGCTCGATTTGGGAGATTTGCAGGTTTCAAGTCCCAGAAGTTTGATCGATGATATAGAGGACATGAAGATTTCGAAATCTAAAAGGGACGTCATCATTTTGATTTTGTACGTCGCTTGGTGGGCTATATGGAAAACCGGGAATCTGGCCATTTTCCAACCAAGTAATAAATGGAACGGTAGAATTTTTTATTTGATCGTTTTCAATTCTTTTATGTGGTTTAGTTCTAGAAACAAGAAGTGTGTGGATAGTTGGAATAACTGGATGGTGAATCCCCTCCTTGTCATGTAATTTTGTTTTTGCTCCTTTGTGAGCTTGTTTAATAATATTTATACTGTTGTTCAAAAAAAAATTAATTATATATATATATATATATATTTTAGTTTAATTGTTTTTAACCACGACGTATATTATAAACAAAACTAATTCAATAATTAGAGTTACTAAAGTACAAATTATATTGAAAGTATATTTTTAACTTAGTTGTATTTTGAGTTAAATACGATTTGTGTTCCTGAGGTTTGCACATTTTAACCGTTTGAGTCCAGTTTTTAAATTATTAACAAACAAGTTTTTCAATTGGCGCGTTGCTGCCGACATAACCGCGTGTAGACAATTTTGAATGTAGCGTTAAAAACCAGATAAGAGAATAGAGATGTAGGAAAAAGCCAACCAAAATTCCAATTCAACAATCAAAGAGAAAACAAAATATGAAAGCTTGTTAAACCGACAAATCACCAAAAAAGATGAAAATTTATTGGAGAAATAAGAGATTTTCTTTTGTATAGAGAACACCTTTGATGTGTGAAATTTTTGGTTTCAAAGCCTTTTAATATTGGGAGACTCATGATAAGAAATAACAATTTAGAATAAAAAATAAAGAGAAAAAAATGAGAGAAATAGTGATCATTAACAAACATTCACCACAAAGTTTCTATTAATCAGCTTTTTAAAGGTCAACAAAAACCATCATAGCCAAACATAGTCTATCCCACTAAAAAAACCTTTGTGCATCGCCCATTTGTACAATATGGATTCATCGTGTGAAAGCACCAAAAATGAAGGATGGTTCAAGAACTTGTAAGGAAAGAAACTGTAATTAAGTGCATTAATCATAACAACAGCAAACACAATTCGACAATTCATTACATAACAAACCATATAGATCTCAGATTCGAGCCAACGTTTGTGGGTCGATTATAATATTAGTTACCAGATGAAATTATCATCAGCAACCATCAATGGATAAATCCATCGGAAGACGAAGAGGGTATGGCTGTGAGAAACAAAAAAATCTACGCCACGCCATTGACTCAACCATCACAGCCAAGAAAATAAAACTGAAATGAAACCGAGCACAACAACTAAGTGAAAGCTACAAACATGTAAAGCACTTTTAAGAAACTGCAAGTGGCAAGCACACCACAGAAAGTAACCAACGATGTCAGAGGTATGCAACATCACCTCGTAACCAATTCAAACATCATTAAAAACCTCAGATCTGGAATGCAAGATCAAATGTAAACAACAATTTAGGTTAAAAGAATAGAAGCAACTAACGGTGGCCATATGAACTGACGGCGACGCCAAAGATACAACGTCGACCACCACTCAAATTATGGCAACTACGGTAGCAACACGTATCGAAGACGGTAAAAAAGGCCTCAATATCCAACGGCGGTTGCAATAAATGCCTCGTCGCTGCCGTCAAAATCACCAGATCACACATCGACCCTGCTCACGTCACAAACGTAGCACGGCTGTGAGAAACCGTATACGCGATTCAAGCTTAGATCGTAGCTACGGCCAGAAACCCTAGATCCTTCGCCCGCCGCTTCAACGCCATAGGCGGAGCAACGACGATAACTGATCGTATAACAAAGCGATCGGTTTTCTTAGATAGAGCATACATCTTTGAGCACAAATATTGTGTGAAGAAGAGATGGAGATCGGATGCCTTTTTGGACAGAGGAGCAGAGCTATAGTGTAAATAGGGGAGGAGGAGAGATATGGTGTAAAGATGAGCAGAGCTTTTCTGTAAAGATAAGGATGAGAGCTTATAACTATCATACGCAAGTTATATGAACCACACAAAAAAATAAGGCAATGGAGACTTGTAATGTACAACAATTTTATGCTTGCAAAAGTTCTTCAATGTTAGATAGTATAATATCCCCCTATGGTTGCTTTTCTTAACAAATCGAACCCGATGTTTTTATTTCGTTGCCAATTGAGTCCTTTAGCCTAACGGGGTTAGACTTTTTCTGTTATTTATATATGTTTCCAAAATCAGGGGACTATTTATGTAATTTAAATAAACATCTTAAAATAAAAATAAAAAAGTTCAAAACATCGGTGTTGCAAAACAAGATCCTCCCCTTCCATTTCCCCCGCACCTCCTCCACCTCCACCTTTCATTTCCCGCGGATCTCCTCGCTGGCCGTACGATGTAGCAAAACATCAAACGAATCTCGAAACGAGCGACGTAATCGTCCAGGTATTTTACGAAATTGAATCTAGGAACGAGCACCCCCACCCTCACCCGATATCTTTTCACCACCTGAATTCGTATGAACACCAAATGCTTTGAACTGTTGCAAATTTACAAAAATTGACTCAATCAAGAGATCAGACGTTTAATCTTGCTCGAAGTCGACAACCGAAGCAAAAAAAGATCCATAGTCATACATTTTGGTGATGATTTAAAGATCCGAACGATAAGCACGGTGTCGCGATGAAGAAGAACGATAAACTGAGATTTTAGCTTCAATCTAAACTCGATCAAATCACAAAACTAACGATGTATGCATCTTCGAAGTCGAAAATCGAGTACAACAAGATGCGATTTGGTATGATTCGATGCAGTTTTGAAGAATAGAGAACTGGACACGTTGCGTGAAGAAAATGGTGTTCTTCGAAATTACGATTTGAACAAAACTTTATTGGAACCTGAATCTGAAAACAACAATAGATTCAAAATGAAGAACCGAATGTATTAGAGCCAGAATTTATGAGATTTGATAAAGGTTTGAGAAATCAAAACATAACTCAGGTCCACCATGGATGAAACTCAAACGAGATAGGTGGACCTTTTCCTCAATTTGGTTCATCGTCGGTAAACATGACGACTTTGATTATGGGTAGACCTTTACCGCTTAGTGGGCTCGTAATTCATGACTTATCGCCTGACTCTGGTTCACGGCGAGATTATCGACAACGAAGGTGATGATTTGTGTGTTTTCTTTGAGATGGTTTCAAAGCTTCTGGATGTAGATCGCCGAGTTGAAACCGGAAATTGTTGGTCGGAGACCGGATGGAGGTCGCCGGACCAACCCCAACACCTCTCTGGTCTCCCTTTATCGGAATCAACGGGTGATGGCTGTGATTTTGGATTTATTAGGGTAGAAAATGAGGGGTAGAGACAAGGGGGCAAACATAAATTTTTATTATTTATAACAATAGTCCCTCCTCTTTAGTAATTTATTAATTTACATAAATAGCCCTCATATGTAAAATGACTAATATGTCCTTGGAGTTAACTGAAAATTTAACTCTGTTAATCCTAGGGACTCAAATAGCAAAAAAATGCTACCACGAGGGGAAATTTGTTAATAATCTAGAAAATGGACTCAAAGGGTTAAAATCGTTAAACCACAGGGACGTAAATCGTATTTAACTCTTGTTTTTTTTCTATATAAGTGTCATTACATTTATAGATCTTTAATATCACTTAATTATTAAATTGTTTATAAACTGTAACTGTACCACATCTTGTGTTAAAGGCACATTCGGTTATGGTTGGTTCAACCATAAGGACTTAGTGGTTATTGGTGATGAGGGGAGACTTGGGACTGAGAGATCACAAGTTTGATTCCTAAGCTCTCAGGTTTTATCACCCGGCCGCTCGCGGAGGTGGATTTTTTCTGTAATGAGCTCAACTGGTGTAAATATTCCCTGATTTTCTGGGGCTTTAGTTGGCTGTTAAAAAAATGGTTGGTTCACCATATTAAACGAGACCAGACTTAGGGTGGAGGGGATGGTAACCAATCTACTTGAAGTCATAACTATTCAAAATACTAGAGTGCAGTCCCGTGCGATGCACGGCTGGGGGGAATTTAAACCGATCATAACATGTTCAGTATGGTTGTATATGTGACATGCTTGTGCGCACACCAGTCCTTGGCAAAAAGTCTAAGAGTTTAAGTAAAAGAGGTCTAATGATGATTTATGCGATTTATTTACGGATTCATTATTATTTACTTTATATTTACGGATTTTTATTTTTGATGTATGGTTTAATATGGTTTAAGGAGTAAAAAAAATTGATTAACAATTATAAACGCGAGAACGAACGCCAAACCTGTGATGACGAACATGCGAAGCTCCGACCTCTACCTAACCGGATCAGAACAATCACGCAGTGAAGAAGATGGAGCGAATGTTCCGATTAAAGCTATTCTCTTCGTCGGATCTGCATAAATTGTAAAGCCTCGTTTAATCCACACAAATCGTAAAGGTCATAGAGAGAGAATTAATTCATTACATTAGGTGCTTGTTTGGGATTGCTTATTTTTTTTAACTTTTTGGCTTATTAGTCATTTTTGGTGTTTGGATGGATTAAAATTTTGACTTTTTAAAAAGCACTTTTTAAGCACAAATAAGTCAAAATCTAAAAGCCAATCTGGCTTTTCTAATCTCCTTATGACTTTTAGATGGGTTATTTACTAATATACCCTCACTTTTGGCATGGTTAATTACCAAAATATCCAACCCTAAAATACTTTCATCTGATCCATCGTCGCTATCATTCCCATCGTGTTTTCTTCCAGTCCCGCCTCCCATCGTGCTCCAGCCTCCCAACGTCGCCTCCATCCACCATTCCCCTCGTCGCCTCCTCCACGCATAATGCTGGTCGTCGCCGCCTCCATCTCCACCACCGTTTGTTACCTCCATCTCCACGCAAAACACTACTCTGCCCCATCACATTCCAGTTATCTACTCTCTCAAGGTTAGCGTTTTTTTCTGATTAATGTTTAAATTGATGATAAAATTGATGCTGGTACACAAGAAATTATAGATTATGTTCAAATTTGTGATGATTTCGTTTGTGGTGCTTTTGTTTACTTAGGTTTAATAGTCATCTCCATTGTTTGCATATTGTTCTTCGTAGATCCTGGGTTGCGATTGCCCTCTGTCCATGGTATGTTTCCGTTCGTTTCTTTACTCTTGCATTTTTTGTGATTGGTATTTCTGTTTCATTTTGAACTGTGTTTGTCTTACATATTTTTTAATGGCATGTTTTGGCTGCGATTAAGTGCTCTGGGATATTTGATGTAGCTTTTAGTGTCTAATTTTTGCATAATGTTTCGATTTAGTTAGATTCTTTTGTGACCTAATTTCAATTCTTAACTGTAGGTTTACTTCTGCTCAATTCTATGAACTGATTTATGTGGTTGAAAATGTGACCTAATTTTTAACTTCTTAGTTGTAGGTTTACTTCTGCTTAATCCTAAGAAACTGATTTATATGGCTGAAAAACATGTTTCAAACTAATAGAGTTTTTAAAGAGGTTATGGTTGATTTAATTGACGAAGGACCAAATAATGAAATAAAAAAGTAGATAATTTACATATATTTTTAAGTTTTGCTGGACTAACTATTTAGAGCACAATTGTATGAGTATTTGTTACCTTTTTTTACCGGAAAGGGACATAAAGTTGGAGATCTTCCCTTGACGCGGGGCTTTTACTTTCTTACCTTACATGTACTAATTGGGTGCAGTTTGACTTTGCAAAGATTGTTACTGTAAAGAGTGTTTGTATAGAGATCCTTTTATGTGATGCGATTTGGATAGTCAACAACAGAGAAATGGGGATTATTGCTAGATTGCTCCAGTTCTGCATCGAATAATTGTAGCGTAGGTGTTTGTGAGTATAGTATTATGATTCTTTGTAGCTTTTGATTTAATATCAAATATTAGATCCACATCAAGGAAGTCAAATTATTATGAATGATATGGAATTCAATTAAATTACATGTATTATTAGTTTTAAAAAATAGATTTACTAAGATTTTTATTCTCATATACTTTATAAAGTCAATAGGTTCCATTAGGTAAAAGTGGATGATGTTTATCTTGCAATTAACATAAGTTATAAAAAAGGACATGTTGTTACAAAGTAATATCTGTGAATAGATGTTAAAATAGATTTAAAAATTCTTTTATTCTCATATACTTTATAAAGTCAGTAGGTTCCATTAGGTAAAAGTGGATGATGTTTATCTTGCAATTAACATAAGTTATAAAAAAGGACATGTTGTTACAAAGTAATATCTGTGAATAGATGTTAAAATAGATTTAAAAATTCCAGGAAAACATTTATCTAAAAAAGATAGAACCCTAAATGGTAGATGTAGTAAACAACACACATATCACAATCTTAATGAAGATTACGAAGTAGCTTATGTTTTTTTCACCCTTTTCTATCAATTACAGAAAAGATTACAAACCTAATTTATAGTACACCCCTAGTGTTGTACAAACCTAATCCCTTTCATAAATTAATCTTGTCCCCTAAAATTTAGTTTCTGATCATATAATTGTTCAACCCCGTCTTTCCCTCACGACTATGAAAAATAAAACAAAGTCAACATTAATTTGATCAAGATCTCAATATATAATAAGAAATTACTAAAGAAATCAAATAGAAGAATAAACAGCAATCCGGAAATAGAAGGAAATGTACAAAACTAAAATTCTTCGCTTCTCACTGTTTGGTTAAAAAAAGAACGGGGCTTTTTTTTTTCTTTCTAATTTTTCTTTCTTCTTCACGACGAGGCGACAGTGGCTTTAGGGTTCGAGGATCTTTCTAGCAATCAACGCTTGATTCCTCGAATTCGCGCACGCGTTTGTCATAATTGGTTTCCCTGTATCAATTCCATCGACCTGCTCCCCACTCCTTCTTCATTATTTCAGACGCAACCCCTCTGGCTCATCCACCAAATCCCCTAATCCATGGACGTTCATTTGAGGGTCTTGGGATCCATCAGCGTTTGTTTGCGGTATACGATCTCACGACATGTAAAATTTCTATGTTATCACTAATCAGTCGAATTCGAATTTTAAACCTTGTGATCGTTCTCATCTTTCGGCAATGGATATTGATTTGTCACCAAAATTGGCTAAGAAACTGTACGGAGGAGATGGCGGATCGTACCATGCATGGTGCCCAAATGAACTCCCTATGCTCAAGCAAGGTAACATCGGTGCCGGTAAACTTTTCCAAGCGAAAAACGGCCTCGCTCTACCGCGTTACTCCGATTCCGCTAAGGTTGCTTACGTTCTTCACGGTATTGATTTCGATTGCGCTGTGTTTGGATTATTTTGTAGATTTCTTCGAGTTTTCTGATCGGATTGTTGATTTGCGTTTCTCGATAGTTGATTTGTTTGATTGTTGTGGTCCCGTACTTCTAATCATGATTAGGTTTTGTAATCGCTGCTTTTCGATTTGTGATTTCATTAGTAACTTGATTCAGTGTACCGGTGATTGATTTTGTGTTTCTAACAGCTCATAACCGACATAGAATTACACACTCTTCCATATTCGTTATCGTCATTGCTTTCTTCTCATATACTTTTGTAGATTTCTTCCAGGTTTCGGATTCAATTGTTGATTTCCGTTTCTCGATAGTTGATTTGTTTCATTGTTGTGGTCTTGAACTTCTGATCATGATTACGTTTTGTAATCGTAGCTTTTCAATTTGTGATTTGATCAGTAACTTGATTCCTGTAGTGTTAATCGATTTTGGCTTTGCTATGAACTCACAACCGACTTACAACGTCACACTTTTTCTGATTCATTATAGTCATTATATAGTTTAATTAGTGAAGTCATTTAGATCATATATATATTTTTTAAATAGATTGAGATCAAAAGAGATCTGGAAAA
>JBCNJP010008646.1:0-12251 GCA_039602395.1 Deinandra increscens subsp. villosa
TTGGATATTGTATGTCCAGACCCGACAATTTCTAAGAACCCGACCCGGTTGTGGCCTGTAAGAGTTACACTAAGGGCAACGAGAGCTGAACACGTTTAATTAGTAAACGTTGTTCTGCGAAAACCGAAATGGTTTAATATTGTTATTTATATAGTGATATAAATAACAAATTATCATTTCATAATATTATTAATTTATTAATAATAAAAGCAGAAATATAATTATGAATTGTTAATAATTATTTATCGGTGGAAATATAAATAATAATTGTTATTATAATATTACTAAATAAAAGTTTTTTTTTGGGTAA
Source organism: Deinandra increscens subsp. villosa (assembly GCA_039602395.1). Lineage (NCBI taxonomy): Eukaryota > Viridiplantae > Streptophyta > Magnoliopsida > Asterales > Asteraceae > Deinandra > Deinandra increscens. The sequence continues at coordinate 311 of JBCNJP010008646.1, forward strand.
AGGGTTACCCCGGTGATATATATTTAACAGCAAAAAAAGAAACAAGTAGTAGAGAGAGTCTCTACTAATTCTCACGCAGGGACAGGCCCCTGAAGAGTATCACAAAAAGAGCCAAGAATATAACACAACCAAACACAACCCCTAGCACTAAACTAGTAACAGAAACGAACAAACACGATCAACAAATCAGCCTCCGTCATTAGAAATCTTGACACCATCAATATCCCAATCAGCTAGGATTTGGGACACGTTCTCACATTTCCGAAACTTGAGCACCATTAGTCTATATCGAATGTCCTGGCACACATGTTGGAACACCGCATCAGGTGGTCTTGCATGCTCTTCATGATATCTCCCATTTCGTTCCTTCCAAATGTGTACTAAATAAAAGTTAATTAAAATAAAATAATTTATTTAATTAGTTTTATTTAATGTGGTTGGATAATCATGGTTTAAATAAATTAGTTTATTTAAGGATTAACCCTAAAATCTGGATGGATAATTGAGAGATTTAAACGAGTTGTAGTTTATCTACAACTGTTTAAAAGATAAAGAGATGAGCCTAGAAAACTATTAAGTAAATCAATTGTGGTTTATCCACAATTGGTTTATGGGATCTATAAATAGGGATCTGAATTTAGATTCAAGGTTGCACCAAAATCCCAAGATCCCTTTAGGATTTTCGACCCACTCTCTCCTCTCTCTGCGACCACCGCCGGCCACCCTAAGGCCGCCACCGACGCTCTTTCCAGTGAACTGCCGTCCCCAGCCACCGCCAGCGATCACCCCGATCGCCGCCGCCTCTGTCCAGCGACCACCGCCGATCGCCGCCAGCCGTAGCTCCAGCTTCGGCCGCCTTCAACCACCGCACCGGCGCACTGCGCCGCCATGTCGCCGCCACTGCGCCGCCGTGCCGCCACCATTGCACCGCCGTTACGCCACCGCTACCCCGTCGTCAACCCACGCCGGATTTTTGGCGGTCCCTCCTGGTGCGTTTTTCTGCTAGTGATTCGATCACGTCCCGAGCCTGCTTCTCCGGTATGTTTTTGCAACCCTAGCGCTTATCTTGTTGAACCTCGGTGTCTCGAGCAGTTGTTCGACACGGACCAACCGTTCTCGATCTAAACACTTTTGGTTTAGATCAAATCATAATATTAATTATAAGTATCACATAAATTGTTATATTCGTTTATCCCAATTTATCTGATTCAAATATTTAAATTTTGATTTAAATATTACATTATTATATATGTATATGTAGATATGTGTATATATATAACTAGTGTTTGTGTGTTGGTCGATTAGATCCTGTTGTTGTCACTTGGTTTTCACGTTTATTATATTTATGTATTTAATATACGCTTCCGCACTCTGATTTAATTAATGTAATTAAATATTTATAAGTGCATCTGGTAATACAATTAGTAAAAACGGGTTTTAATAAAAATTAAAATTAATACTCGTGATCCGAATACCACTGGGAAAACCCAACAGTGGTATCAGAGTCTTTATCACCACGCGTAAATCTAGACCGGTCGTGTTTTAAACCGGTGAATTCGCATACTGGGGTTTCACAACCTGAAAGGTGCGAATTAAAATTATAATTAATTGTGTTAATTATATATAATTGCATAAATATATTTTGATCGATTCGGATCCACCAAAATAATGCAATTAAATTAGTTCGATTGTTTTTACTAATTACGTGTATTCAGCCCGACCCAATTTAGTGAAATTCCGTGTGTGAATGATTGTGATTTTATATTTGGTTTTGGCCCATGTTTTTGCCCAATTGTAATAGATTAGGTTTTCAGTTGGACCACTATTTTTTGGTTCAAAGTTGTAATATATAGATTTAAATTGTTTATTTCTTTTATGTAATTCTATTTCGAGAACTTTTCCGAAATAGCAAGTTCCCAATTTTGGCAACTTTCCCGATTTAGCAACTTTCCAATTTTGGCAAGTCCTATTTCGATTCAGGGTTCCATTTTTGGAACTTTCCCAATTTAGCAAGTTTCCAATTTTGGAAAGTTTGCTATTTTGGCTTGTATTTCCAAATTTGGAAATGTTTTCAATTTTGGTAGTTTCCCGATTTAGTAAGTTTCTAATTTTGGAAACTTTCCAATTTTAGAAAGTTTACTATTTTGGCTCTTGCTTTGACATTAGGAATCTTTCTGTTTTGGCAGTTTCCCGATTTGGCAGGTTTCCAGAAATGGTAACTTCCCAAATCAGGCACCTTCCAAATTTGGTAGGTTTCCAGAAAAGGAAACTTTCCACATTTGGCAGGTCTCCCAAATAAGATTTTTCTCAACCCGAAGACCTGAAGATCCAATCAAGTTCAAGAGAAGTCTTGGAGTCAGTGGGAGCCGAAGAAGACAACAAGATGCTCAAGGAAGACCATCCATGTGGAGATCTCTGCGTCTATGAGCTTTAAAGATCACATTACTGTCGCTATTCCTGAATTAGATGGTGATGGTCTTGTGAAGGGTAATATTGAGGTTGAATATGAGTGGAGGCCTCCCCGATGTGCCACGTGTTGCGTGTTTGGCCATGATTTGAACTCTTGTCCAAAACGAAGTGTGACTCCCCCGTTGAACGAACCAGTTGTTGATAATGATGGCTTTGTTAAAGTCCTAAAGAAGAAAACTGGAAAAAAGGTGGGTGGCAATCCAAAAAAGCAAAATCCTAAGTTTGAGTATAGGCCGGTTGACGGAAATGGTAAAAAGGGGGCTGATGGCTCTCAACAGAACCATAATGGTGGATCTGATCCCCCCAAGTTGCAGACTCCGGTTGGCAAGAAATATGGGGTTCTGGATGGCCTTACTGATGATTTGGATGACATGGACGGGGATTTAAATAAAATGGTGAATGATGTTGTGAATGAGGGTAATGCGTCAGGTAAATTCATGGCGTATTCATCGAAAGGGGTGAGCACTCCTCTGATTAAAAGCGGATTTTTATGATGGAGTTCCCTCTTTGGTACGCTGGTCTCGTGGTTAGGTGGTGCTTCTGTGGCTGGACTGTGTTCGATGATGGAGGCTGAGATGGGTCCTCCTCGCTTTTCTCTTCTAGTTGGCTAGACTAGTAGTCTGTTGGTTTTTCGTTTGCTTGTATGTCTGGTCGCTTTGATCTTTTTATTCACATACTGGGGCCTGTCCATGTATGAACTAGTGTGGATTCACCTCACTACTTGTACTTCTTTGTTTGGGTATCAATAGAATCACCGGGGTAACCCCTTTACCCAAAAAAAGAGGTTTTTATTCAATTCAAACTGCAGATTTCATTAATTAAGCTAATAAGTGTTAATTAATGAGATTATAATTATATATCCTACTGTTCTGTTGGAAAGGCTGCGTCAAAGATTGGAAAAGAGGTTCGAGCAAATTATACTTATGATCATTCAATGGGGCGGGGAGGATACGTCTTTCTGAGAGAAAAACTGGTAATAAGCTAAGTGTGTTACACCAGTCATGGTTAAGAACGTGCAATGTATGTTTCAAGTCTGATATATATTATTATTATAATACAAGGTACAAAACAAAGAAATAGCAGCTGATGGATTCCCCTCTCGATCGTTTATGTGGAGGAAAGGAAGGGTAAATAAAGAGGGGGAATACAAAACGCCTGTGGTGAAGGGCGTAGCAGATGATATAGTAAGTTTAATTGCTATATATATACCTAATTATTCACATGTTAAAAATTAACAGCACCTTATTAAATTAACTAAATTATATTACTGCAGGCCGAGAATGAAACAAAGATAAATGCGGGATCTGTGACCGTAGAACCGGGAACGGATGCCCTGACATTGGTCCTTGGCAAGGAAAGGGGTGGATACCTAAAAGGTATTGGGTATGGAGTGACTTCCTGTGGATATTGGCAGGGTGCTCCAAAAGGGCGATCGAAAGAACGGATCGAAAAACTTGAGGCGGAACTAAAAAATGAAAGACAGCTGCGTGAGAAAAAGGATCAAGAGGTTGAGCGCCTCACTGATATGGTTAAATCACAGGATGATAAAATTGATAAGCTTACGGCGCTTATGGAGGCCGTGATTCAAGATAAACAAGTTCATAAAGCGGTAAATTCTGTAAGGGACAAACTATATATATATATACCTATAATTAATTATATTATATATACTATACTTTTTATCGATCAATTAAATATTATTGCTGATACGATCAATCTCCCTTGAGCGCATATTTATTAATTAATTAACTAATTGAATTAATTGTACGTAGGACATGATCAATTCTGCGCACAATACATCGCGGAAACAATCTACTCAATCAAACTCATCTCAAAGGTCGGCCGATAGGTACGGATTTGAAACAGTTCTGAATTTGAGTTGATCTGGAAGATTCTAGTTCATCTGGATGAACATGCGTCTTTACTTATAGTTCATCCGGATAGTTAGAGTTCATCCGGATAGTTAAAGTTCCTCAGGATAGGTAAGGTTCATCAGGATAGTAAAAAGTTCATCAGGATAGTTAGAGTTCATCGGGATAGTTAGAGTTGATCCGGAAGATTCTAGTTCATCTGGATGAACATGCGTCCCTAGTTATAGTTCACCGTGTTGGTTATAGTTCATCCGGATAGTTAAAGTTCACCAGTATAGGTAAAGTTCATCAGGATAGTTAAAGTTCATCAGGATAGTTAGAGTTGTTCCGGAATATAATTAATATTTAACTGTGCCGGCTATGATAAGTTTGTACTTCATCCGAATGGTTATCTGGATAGTTAACTAATGTTTAGCCGGTTATGATCGATATGATTTTATTAATTAATTGAATTGTAGGTCACTTCTGCGACTCTATCACAACACACTCCTCCATCTACAACAGCGTCGCAAAAGGAAAGGGTAACTATTTTAATTTACACAGTTGTGTACTTCCCTTATAACTAATTGCTCTATGATCATCTAATAATATGTTGATGCTGTCTTTAGGTGAGAAAGAGAAAAATGACAGAAGCAGCAGCTGCTGCAGCCAGTGCTGCTGGGGCATCAGAGCAGGAAGTGGTATATATATATATATAGAGTCGAGTTACGCTACATCAAGCAAAAACGCTACATCAATGCGGATTGATCTGGGGCGTCCATCAAGATCATCCAACAGCCAAGATCTATGGTGTTTTCGCCTATGGCGTTTTCGGGGAAAAAAAGAACACCATAGGCGGAAAACACCATAGATCCTGGCTGTTGGATGATCTTGATGGACGCCCCAGATCAATCCGCATTGATGTAGCGTTTTTGCTTGATGTATTTTACCCCAAATATATATATATATATATATATATATATATATATATATATATATATAATTAATTTAGAAATTTGACAAATCGCTTTGACGTTATAGTTAATTAATATATATGTTACTAATCAGTTAATTACATGGTGACAATTTAGGAAAAGAATAAGAGACATGCAAAACCAGTAAAACCTGCAGCTTGTAAGTACCTCCTAAGAAGAGTGATCATCAGTTGGAAAAACCAAATAATTATGATGCCATTGCAGCTGCTATCGATCTGCAGCCAGTAATCCAAGAGGTATACAGATTAGTATATACCACATTATTTGTATTCTATTTTTTACTTTAATTAATTAATTGTTTATATATATGCTATAATTAATATTATTATTATTATTATGTCACCTCTGATCAGGGGAGCCAAACTGCGACGTTGCACATGGAGTGGGATCCACTGAACGTCGTGGGAATGGCTGAATTATTACCAAAACAAAAAGATGAGAAGATTCATGGAAGTCCATTACCTCCTGGTTGCCGTAGAATTAAAGTTTATCAGGTCAAAAAGGGTGCAACATTTTTACCATTCCCAGTAGATGATAAAACAACGCTTTCGGAGGTTGAAAATAAATATATTATTGCATGGCCGATGAACCGAATGATCCTTCATTCTAATAACAAGTCAGATAGATCACAACCGGTTGATCATTCTACGGTTCAAAAAGTACTGGAACAACCACAGGTAATTACTACATTAATTAATCGTATCCGCTAATTAATTAACTTTATATATATATTATATATATCTGATCGGTTTTATTTGTCATGTTTCCAGGTAAATAATGATCGGAAAAAGATGTCGAAAGTGTACGTAACACCAAACCAGCTGATGAATCAAAATCTGATAAATAGAAAAATCACACGGCACCAGCAGAAGCAGCTGATCAGCACGGACAAGAAATTATAATTAATTATTATAAAAATTAAACTTTGATTAGTGTCGTATGTTATCTTTTTGAACAGCGTCATGATTAGTGTATGTACATTAATTTTTAATTATAATATATGATTTTTAAGGTTTCTCTATACTTATTAATTAATATATAATTAATTGTAATTAAGAAAATATATGTGACCATATATATAATACCAAAGGCCACACTTTTTATATTTTAACGTGGCCGTTGCCATCATTTGGCCACGCTTATTGGGACAAATTATCTGATTTCAACTACCCTTTGGCCACTTTTTTTTTTCCAATTATATGTGGCTAAAACACAAATATACGTGACCATATAATACCAAAGGCCACGTTTTTTATATCTTAACGTGGCCGTTGCCACCATTTGGCCACGCTTATTGGGACAAAATTTATGATTTCAGCAACCCATTTGGCCATGTTTTTTCATATCATATGTGGCTAAAACACAAATATACGTGACCATATAATACCAAAGGCCACGCTATTCATATTTTAACGTGGCGGTTGCCACCCTTTGGCCACGCGTATTGGGACAAAAGTTATAATTTCAGCAACCCATTTGGCCACGTTTTTTATAACATATGTGGCTAAAACACAAATATACGTGACCATATAATACCAAAGGCCACGCTTTTGATATTTTAACGTGGCCGTTGCCACCCTTTGGCCACTCGTACTGTGACAAAATGTATGATTTCAGCAACCCTTTGGCCACGTATTTTTATAATGTATGTGGCTAAAACACGAATATACGTGACCATAAAATACCAAAGGCCACGTTAACCAAACACATGTGGCCGTTGGGACCCTTTGGCCACGCTTTTCTGAAGAATTGTTTGATTACAACAACAAATATTGGTACCCTTTAGCCACGCTTATAGGTGGCTTCAGCCACTGATATTGTAACGTGGCCGTAGGGTACATATGGTCACGGCACCTATGGTGTCGGGTGGAATGGAAAAAAAAACGTGACCATTCACCTTTTGTCACGGTTTTTTTCCGTGGCCAAAGGTGAATTTTGACGTAGTGTCAGTAGGATTGGTATATCATGAATGAATTCAGTTGAGGAAGAGTCCACAGTTGAATAAAACAACAGAAACAATAGAGTTATGAATCCACTTGTATCATTATATAATATATGCCAGAATAGATATACAGATATCAGGACGTCTAAGCAAATTGAGATCGTTGAGTTAATCTCAAGAATGAAATTCTAAAGAGTATATAAAATCACGAGAATAGCCCTCCGAAGGTTTCGTCATAAAACACTTAATATGAGATGTGATTCTCAAAGATAAGTAGAAGATGGAAATTGGTAATTAATCAAAGAGCTTATACATAGCTTTATTACTGAAGGCTGTCCATATAATTAACGTAAGCAAAATAACAATGGATGAGGTAGTTCATCTACATACATCACTATCACAAGAGAATACCAAGTGTATGGTATATAATTCAAGACCATAAATGACAAAGATGTGTGATAATAAGTGATTCAAAATCACTAACATCAAAAGAAGTTAATTTGATAAGAATTTCTTGATACAGCGAAACAAGGATATCTTAGGGAACGAAAAGATTGGATCTTGATAAAGATACAATCTGCATGAAAAGTGCGATCACACAAGTTACCAAAGACAGTCCAGAATTAGTATCTAATGTTTTTGAACAAAATGACCATGTAAGGGAGTTCATCTAGAATCAATGCTTGATTGCTATGTGGAAAGTGGATCTACGTTCAACATTTAGTACGTTTTAGAAATCCATGAATACTGTATTCTAAAAGTCCGCAGTCGGTTAAATTCATGGGAATGAGTTTTGAAGAAAGACTGTTGTGTTTATAATCGTTCATGAGACGAACGTTGAGATCTTAATCGAGAATCGTCCAAGTGGGAGTTTGTTGGATTTTGATACATCTGACTATCGATTACTCAACATAACCATAAAGGTACGATCCAAGAGTTACACTTTGGACGAAGAACAAGTTATAACATTTAAATATATTATTTAAATATTATCGATCACAGAACGAACATTAGCAAATCATTATTTATCGAAATAATGTTATGATTAGTTGTTTAGAGAAACAATTAAAAGGACAAATAAAACGGTGAAGTTTAAGATGTAAACGAGGATAAAATTGTTAAAGCGATTGACAATTTAATCAGGGATATTATTACGTCAAGAGACCGTTTTGACTAAAATAATATAAATACGTTATCTTGTAATAACGTAGACGAGATATTTAATTATAGAGATAAATTACATACGGATAAAATAAATAGTTACAGACGTTTAATAATAATTATCCGGGAAAAACGTTTTAGATAATTAGTTAACTAAAAATGTGAATATTGATTTATATATATATATATATATCAGATATATTGGGTTTGTTTCAAACATATAAACTATACTTGGTATTAACTGTATGAATAGTTAATATCAGGATATTTTCTTTGTGAAAAAAGACAGTATTTTAGGGACTGGATTGTAGCTTGTATTGCTATAAATACAATTGTAACTTGGTGATCCATGCCATGGCTTACTTTGTTTGGCAAGAAAGAAATAACCGGGTTTTCAACAATCATGCTCGTCCTCCTGACACTGTTGCGGTCAAGATCATTGAGGTGGTTCGTGATCGTTTGATGGGATTGAAATGCAAGAGGACCCCTAGGGTGGCGCAGGTTTTGAGCGCTTGGAAGATTGGTTCGGTGGCAAACAGCAACGACGCTACGTAGCTTTACCTACTTTGTTTCTTTGTTTTCTATGTGGTTTTGTTTTGTTCTGGTTTCTGTTTGGGTGTCTTGTTTGTTTGATTTTGTGTTGCTTTTGCATGCTCTGGGGCATGTCCCGAGTATGAGCTAGTAAGGACTCTCCTTACTACCTGTGCTCTTTTGCGGTATATATATACAAAATCACCGGGGTAACCCTTTACCAAAAAAAAAGTTAAATCCTGAACCCTAAATAGGTGAAGAACCCTAAAATTTTAACCCAAAATCTCTCACCCTCTCTTCCTCCGCGTCCGCCGGCTACCACTGTCGACGCCACCGCCTCTCGGCTGCCGCTCACCGCCGTCCTCCGGCAACCCGTCATCGCGCCGCCACTGCGCGCCGCCTCCCGCCGCACCGCCAATCACCGCCCCCGCGCCACTGCCACCTGACGTCGCGTCATCGCCGTCGCCGTCCGGCATCATCAATCCCCACTCGTCCCTCCGGGTTGTTTCGGGTGTGGATCAATTCGTGTTGTCTCGAGTTTTGATATCTGGGTATTCTCGGTTATCGTGTCGGGAAATAGGTTTGACTCGTTCAAGTGTTGAACGGGTGATCAAGGATATCTAGCGGATCCGTTTGTCGCATTTAGAGTGTCTCATCTCAGTATCGTCAATGTTGATCCCTAAACACCCTATGTTTGTGTTTTATATATTTATCTGACTTGTTTGTAACTGGAACACTGTTGTGGAATGCGTAAAACTCGTTTACCAAAAGTTTTGAGTTTTGTCGCTTCCGCAAATCGATTATTTAATATAATCGATTATTTAATAAATCAAACAAATATAAAATAGAATTTTATATTAATTCGACAAAAGTAATTTTGTCCTAAACGAAGCCAAGATTCCCAACAATGAAAGCCCTAGTAATGGAAACACACTACATACCAACAATGGACGCAACAACTACAACCACACGAGTCGGTGACAAAGGTGACTATACAAAGGTTTACAAGATTCAAGACGAGCGACAACAAAAACAACAACAACTACATAACCTACGCAATGCAAGAAAACGAATCGGAACCAATGAAGGACGAACACGCGAGACATGTTCAACCATCTACCTAACCTCTCGAATCACTTAGAGAATCTTTTTCTTATTTCACATCTTAATACGACATATCTTGTTTTCACACACTAACTCGCCTAGACTTCCACTTTTGAACGCTTATGATACGTCGTAGCTTTATACTACTCCATATACTCTTCTCACGCGACACCAATAATTTCGTACGACTAACGACTATTGTTTAACTCTTATGACTTGTGTCATATCATCAAACCCTCATTTCGAATCTATTATTTGGACTATGCATTCTTGAAACGAATCGAATATTCATAGCAAATTTGCTATCTTTGACAAAACTACCGAATCGACTGAACTCGCGAACTATTTATTTCTAATCGCACCATCCTTGTAGATTACCTATCTCTTGTTGGACTCCCTTTATCGGTTTTTGCAATTATTGTTTAAAATATACCGCCTGTTGACTCGAAATCCTTGTTTCGGATTCGACTCATTAAACGCACAATCGTATATGAATAAAAGCCTCGTTGAACCCGCACTTTTTTTGAATCTCCCAACATTATATCCTTAATTTGAAGAGCGCTCCTTTCTTTTATACGTTTTTGTACACGACTATATCCGCAAACGAATCTTATACGATTCTACGAACCTACATCTTCGATTCACGTATCAATTTATTCGCATCACTTGTATATGGACTTGTATGACCAAGTCCAACCCTTTCGTATAACCAACGACAACTTAAGTTTCGTCCCGAAACTCCCTTAACATGGGGAGGATGTAACACCCCACATATATATACACGTCATCATATACCGTTATAAAAAAATCAAAGTAACTTTTTCGCGCCGTTTTTACAAATAATTACACAAATATATTAAACGATACTTGGTGTATCTATGAATTCACGCATGCTAGTATGCATGTAGAAACTATATAGACACTAGTCTATAGGAGAACTATAGCCATGAGGCTTGCCATCTTCATTCATTCGGGTCTTTAGCTAAAAATGTTGTACAATTACTACTAATAACATAATTACCTTCTTATCGGTGTTGAATGATTTTCATTGTTGTATTTAGAGTTTCTACCACTCGGAGTTGCGACTGGTTGTATTGATTAAATAACGCAATGTAAAAGCACATAAATGACATTCTTAAACCTAAACACTAAAGCATAGAAAAGCACTCAACATTCTATTTTGATTACAATCAATTATTATTACAATACATAACAAAGCACATATCAAGGTAGCCAAAGGCAATAGTTAAGTTTCATTAATTATACATTTTTTATAGTGTTATAACAATGTTATACAACGTCGTTTGCACGTTTAATTATTATTGGGTTGGAGGGCCGGTGGTGGTATATGCTGATGCGTATGCTTTTATTTATTCCGGCCACCTATTTATCTTTCTTTACATCACCGCTCTATTATCTTTTTCAATCCACGATTTCTCTCTGTGATTTTCTCCCTCTCTCTACACTAAATATATTCAGCGACCGTTATCATTTCAGCCCGTCTTTACTTATTCCACGTTTATTTATTTATTTATTTATTTATTTTTGCGAAACACACAATTTTTTTAATTATTTCTCATTTAAATTTTACTTTAATTTATGGTTTATTTTGAATGTTGGATTAAAAAGAACGAAGACGCTCCGGTTATATCAAAATGCTCATATGATTTGAATTACGTAAATATATATTTCTGTTTTCACCAGGTTTGATTTCCTTAAATTTCGTTGAAGAGCGAACAGATGGATGTAATACACGATTCGATGATTCATCATGTGGCCATTGTGTTGTTATCGATTTGCTCCTCTCTTCGTCGGGTTACTTTCATCCACTGTTTTACTTCATTTCGTTCATTTATTTGTATCTGGTATGATCAATTTTGGGATAACTT
>JBCNJP010008649.1:0-12937 GCA_039602395.1 Deinandra increscens subsp. villosa
TTCCCCCGGAATGTGATGTGGGTTCGATCGATTGATTCCGATGACTAGAAATTAGATAGAAGCAAGATAGAAATTTAGAGAGAGTTCTTAGACTAATAATTTTTCTGCATATCCCGTAAAGGAACAAAACAATGCCTTATAAAGGCTTACAATACTCAAAGAGACATGGGCATATAGAACATGGAAACATGGACTAATAACTAACCTACCACTAACCTTACTAATAACTAACTTACCACTAACCTACTAATGCATGCATGAAAAACAAGCTAAATGATATAGAACGTGGATTATGAGGACCCAATTTGAAATTGCGGGAACGTATCAGAATGCTTTTTTTCATTGTGTATAATATCAAATCTTGCCTTTCATTTATTATTTGAGTAATATTTTTTCCTCTTAGGCCCATCGTGTGTAGTTTCATGAAACTTTAGCAAGTCTTTAGTTGAAAAAGCAAAGATTGGTAGTGTCTTGTACATGTTGATCGAATCCTGAATCGTTATCATAGTAAATAGATAATAATGTAAATATTACCTGTTGTCATCTGGTTGAGATCAGCATCAGTCATGTTGTCCATCCTGTGAGTAGCCTTGGTTCCCCTTTAGGGTGTATGCTAATGATGGTGATAATCGTGAGGGATCACGATTTAGAGAGAAAGAGAGCAGAGAGAGAGGTCACGAATATTGTGTGGTGATTAACCCTTTAATCTCTCCAATAAGCTCTATATATATACACCCAAAGGAAAACCCTAGTCTATCTAATAAGGGCAATTACGTCCATCAAATAATGTCAGATAGGGTTAAATAGGTAATTGATTATTTAAGATAAATGATTAAAGGACATAATATATATTTATATTATATACATATATATATCCGAAATACATATATATATATATATATATATTTAGTACATATATTTTGTCTAACATTCTCCCACTTGGCCGAATGATCATTTATAATGAGTTATTAGCTAAGTCTGATCAGAATTTAATACTCATTTCAATTTTAAACCAAAATTGCAGCAGAAAAATACAGTCATAGAGTTGATTATCCAACTCAAGACCCCCATTAATCATACTACAACCCCAAATTTAAAATTCAACTAAAACTCAGAATCAATCACAGAAGTAAGCCCTTAACGTTGATTTGTATATAAACTGTCTATATGTCCCGTTAGGCATGCGTAACATATTTAGAGACAACAAATCAAACGGATGAGGAATAATTAATAATTAGTCATTCATATTGTGATATGCTTGGTCATTAGTAAACCTCGTCTTTATTATGAGCTCTTAGAAAAGACTTATGAGGATAGACCTTAAGTTATAGGATCCTTTAAGCATATCATGAATGTTTTCAATACAAGGACTTAGATTCCTCTATTTGTTCTTAAATGAACAATAATCTTGTATCGAAAATCTAATGCAGCTCCGCTCAAAACTGTTACTGTTTTAAGGGATTAGGGTAGCTAACTTTATCACATTAAGTCTTCAATATGTTATTTATTTGGAGTTTAGGAATCATGAGTCTATTGATAAATTTACCAACAACATCTAGTGACAAATCATGTCATAATAACTTAGGTTGTTGTTATCAGGTTCTTATGACTCCTCCATGATCCATTAGATAAATCTGTCCGTAGACATAAGGATATACCCATAAGTTGACATTTAATATCCTTTGAATACAATAAAGTCAAAATTTAGAGATAGTCAACTATTTTAAGTTTTCTCACTTCTTCTATAGTTCAAATTTATAGTCTTTCGTTTCTAATAGATATTGAAATGTCATTAGCAATGTAGGCAATATCTAAACGAGTATAGACTTGAACATAAGATTTGAACCTTTATTAGTAATCTCCTTTAGTTACTAGAGTTACAGATAAAGAGCAACGTTGCACATGATTAAATCTAATAAGACTTAATTAATGTCTTATTAGTTTGATCTTGATGTATTTTGATGCTTATTGTATAAGAAGCATCTTCAAGACTTTAATGTCAAAATTATGCGAGAATAAGTCGCTTTGACTCATGCAACAAAACTAACATATTACTTGCCTAAAATAATGTATATATAAGGGCAAGTATTGTATTAGTTGCTCCCACTCATCTTAAGATAGGCCCAATTTATCCACTTATTCTTGATGAAGAATTGTTACATTTATAGCTTCATCAAATTTTAAATTCACTTGTAAATTTGCTTATATTAACCCTTTATATTTACTCATCTTAAAGACTAAGGGGTTGTTTGATAGTTACTAACTGGATAAGAGCTGATTGAGTAAGAGCTGAGTGAGTAAGAGCTGATTGAGTAAGAAGCTCTCGTTGAAACTTGGGTGTTTGATAGTAGCTGACTGGGTAAGAGCTGACTGAGTTTTTTTTTCGACAGTTGACTGAGTAATGTATATAGCTAATTTGTTTTTTATGTATTAAAATGGGTTGAACTGATTTCAATTATATAATCAGTTTATCAACAAAAAAATCTAGCAACAAGTTTATTAACTTATTAACAAGTATGAGGAAAAAAGTGTTGAAATGGGTATGAATTAAAATGGGTTGTGATTTCAATTATATAATCAGTTTATCAACAAAAAAATCAAATTTTATGACAAATTTGAAGAGCTTTATTGAAGCACAAAGCACAATATAGAATCAGACAAAAGATTATGCAAATACAGTCGTTTGATCTATTGAACCAATGAAAACATAATCGATTGCGCTTTATTGAAGCAATGAAAATTAGACAAATGATTATTCAAATACTTGGAGATTAATCATAAGAAACAGCGGTTGGTTACCTTAATTTCTGTGTCTATAATGGTGGAATTGAGAATTGAGAATTGTATGAATGGCGAGGAGGAGGCTGTGAGCGGCAGAGGAGCACTTGAACGGCGAAGGCAGAGGACCGGTTGAGCACTTGAACGGCGAAGGCGGAGGACCGGTTGAGCACTTGAACGGCGAAGAAACCATTGCAGGTGGAGGGGCGGAGGAGGAGCACTTGGCGGAGGAGGAGCACTTGGCGGAGGAGGAGCACTGTTTTAGGGCGGAGAACTTTGGAACGACGGCGATGAAATTTTGGAGCGCTGATTTAGGGTTAAAGGAAAAAAAAAGCTCAGTCAGTGATGTTAATAGAACTGATTCGGTCAGGGAGGCTGATTCGGTCGGCTCGTGTTTTTTTTATATCAAACAAGCTGACCACTTACCGGGTCATGGGTCAGCTCTTACCGGACCCGGTAAGAGGTTATCAAACACCCCCTAAGTGTTCTTTAACTTTCAGGCTTGAAACCTTAAGTTTAGTTTATGAACATGTCTTCATGTTAAGTGAGTATTAAGGAAAGATATCTTATAAGGCCGTTAGATGTCACTCGTAATTATGAGTGAGCAATAAGGACAATGATTATCTCTTAAAGAACCCTTTAGAAAAGGAATTCTTAACTTGTTAATCGCCTTTAGAAAACAACAATTTATAACGTTTAATTTCTCCTTTCGGATTTCAGTTTAGCTATGGAAAACTAAACTTCTAACGTTATTCTGATTTAGGGAGTTAAGCTCATTAATAATAGCTTTATTCCATCAGATGATTTGATTGATTTCTAATAATGGCTCTTAAATCAGAGATACGATTAGTAATCTTTCCAATATCCATGTAAGCTTTATTAAGGTAGGTTCATAATCATCAAAGTTAATAGGAAACTTCATATCTTTATGACCTACTAAGTTGGATCTAACGAGTTGAAGCAAAACATTAATAGTTTCATAGATTTCCTCTTCAGAATTTAAGTCAGGTATTTTATGAGTAACATTATTTTCTAAGTGTGTGGAAGTGGATCAGTGTTATAGTAGCGTGGTGTACAAGAGGTGTAATTGGAGTTAAATTCAGAGTTAAATTTAACTGTATCTCTCCCCCCGCCTCTTGTACTTTTAGGCAAGCCATGCATAAGGACTTTTCACTACTCCCACTGACCTAGAAGAGAAGTCATTGATAAGGACTTAGACTGCTCCCACTAATCTTAGAATTCCTTAGGAACTTGGCATGCAACATGCTTAGTGTTAAGGATTTTTAAGGTTTAATTGCGGCTAATAACTAATCATATGGTTTATACTTGGTTTCCTTCATGTCCGGATTTCAGAATGAATCTTAGGGACATATTAGGTAACCTAGTTTAACATATGAGTTGTTGTTTTTAGAGCCTTGGTATATAGAAATAGATGTATAACTTAGATGACATATTTATTATCATGTTTATAAGGATACTTAAATGCATAACTTAATGATGTATCTTTAGAAGTACCATACATGATCTACTGGTTCACACTAGTATGATCCTAATGGAACTGAGAGTGTTACCATTATTTGTATGTCGATCTTAGTATTTAATCTATTAAATCTAATCTCACAACCTTTTATTTTATGGTTAAGTTGATTTTCAACTTCGTCCTTAAAAGTTTAAAGTGAGAAAGATATTTTTCCTTATTTAAGTACAAGAATAAATAATCAGTAAATGAGTGATAAATGTGTTACGCCCAAATATTCCATTTTAGGATAAGGTCCACTAATATATTTGAGTTTTGGTGAGTTAGAACTCTTAGTGGAAACTTGTTTATTCCCTTATACACATATTGTCTTTGTTAAATTCTCACTTACGTGATAACAAAGATTGTGAACATTTATTATCTAGTTATAAGTTATAAAGATTTCAACCCACGTAAAGACAACTAGATAAGTATAACCAACAACTTTGAGAGTTTAGGATAGTAGTGACATTTGTCATAGTCGTTTAAAACCTTATAACCGTCGATGTCTTACTTTAGTAATGATACTAGGTTCCAAGTTATCTTGGATCATAATAAGGTATCATAAAGTGTAGTACATTGATAGATTTTCATGGTTTGTACAACTTTGACATTGATTTTGTCACTTACTCTCATAATAGTGGTTGTTTGGTTTATTCCTAGTGTATGGATTGTAAGAGATCTTTATAAGACTAGATTTAATCCACTGTGTTAATCTTAAAATTAATGGGGACAATTATCATTGTTGATTATTCTTTGTTAGCCAGTTGTTCCTATAAGGATTTAGAACTGGAAGTTTTCTTGTATCTTATTTTAGAATTTAGAACTATCCTTCTTATTTAAGTTATTATATAAGGGTTAGTGATTGTGAGGTGAACAAATCCGCTTTTCTAATTTAAGGCATTATGTATCCTTTATGCACAATGCTATCAAACACTCATTTTCCTTATGGTACTTATAAGTGTCATGACTAATTTTAAGTAGCATGTAATTGTGCTAAGAAAGGATTCACGAAGAAATGCACTAGAAAAACTTCAATTTGAAACATGTGTAAGCCCTTTAAGGGTCATGTTTTATGATGTGTTCACTAAATCATTAACCTAATTTATAATTTGTACTAAGCATATTAGATGTTAAGTGTTTGCACACATTTAAGAAGTTCATTTAAAATTTATTACTTCACACGATGTTTAGACTAGGAAATCTAAGACATCTCCCCTGATAGCATTGTTTAAAGGGATTTTGATTATCATGATAGACAATTTGAATAGACTTTACTCGCTTTTAATATTGTTCTGGTTGTAAAACCTGTTATCAAAGAGAGTAATTAAAAGTCTTTTGTCTTAAGAGATAATCAAGATCATAATGATGAGAGGAAAACTTTATGGAAACATTTAGTGATTTAAATTTAGAGTGGATTAGTTATGCAGATTAAAGGTTAAATTAAAAAGAAGATCTAAGAGTGATTCTATGGGGTACTTAAAACTAAGGCGCAATTAATAATGCATAATGATAAGCTAAGGCATAATAATGATGCATAATAATAATAATAATGTATTATTATAAATTAAGGCATAATAATAATGCATGATCTTAAATTAAGGCATAATAATAAGGCATTCTGATGATTAATAATAATGTGCAATTATGAAACAAAAGAAGATGTGATATAGTATGTTATATCACCAAAATAACAGACTAGTTAGGTTCTACTTAAATGAATCGGCTTTCGCGTTGGTTACTTGCCTATCACCTAAGCATTATGAACAAGATAAGGGTACGTGCATAAAGTGATGTATCACATTAGCGTTGGCCAGAAATGATACACCATAAGCTTTATGTACAAGTTAGGTTCGCTGAATACATGTGCAACTCATCAGCGTTGGCCAGAAGAGAAACACTTGTATAAGAAAGACGAATGCTTAATTCTTAGTTAATAATCATTATAAAAACAACGAATCAGCGTTGACCAGAATCGAGGTTTTAAAGATGTTATCAATTTAAGCGAATAAATTAGTTTAATTCAAATAAGTCAACTTGTATTGTAAAGTTAAATGACATTAGTTAAGATAGTAAATCAGCGTTGGCCAGAATTACCATTTTTGAAGATGTCATCAACTTAATTAAGACAAGCTAATGAATTAATCTAATTTTTTTTATTGTAAATCAGTGTTAATAAGTTGACTTGTAAGATGAGGTTAAATAACATCATATATATATAAGTAACAAATCAGCGTTGGCCAGAATTGAAACCTTTATTAGATGTCTATTATTAACTATGAATAACACAAGTCAATTAGTTATCTGATTTTAGTTGGTGTTAGGTTTTGTAAAAACGTAAGCATATAAGGTTTTAAACAAAACAAAATTTAATGTTAAGCCCCAAATTTTCTGAAGGGTATCCGGTCGAAAAGCGGGGTTTTCGATCGAGAAGGGATACCTGATCGAAAAATAGGTACCCGATCAAAAAGTAGGTATCCGATCGTGAAGGGATACCCGATAAAAAAACGGGCATCCGATTGGAAAACAGTTATTCGATCGAAAAAGGGTGTCCGATCGAAAGTAAGTTTTTGATCGAAAAAAATAGACTTTTCGATCGGATCGGAAAGTCGGTCGAAAAGGTCGGTCGAAAACCCGATCGAAAGGGTCGGTCGAAAAATCCATCGAAAAGCCGGTCGAAAAGTCCATCGAAAAGTCAATCGAAAAGCAGGTTTTCGATCAAAAAGTGGACTTTTCGATCGGATCGAAAAGTGGAATGGTCCGATCGAGAAGTCGATCGCGAAGCCATATGATCGGAAAGTAAGCTTTTCGATCGAAGAGCAGGGACTAAGCCACATGATTCGATCGAGAAGCCAATCGAAAAGCCCGGTAGGAAAGCCGGTAGAAAAGCCGGTAGAAAAGCCGGTAGAAAAGCCATATGGCCCGATCGAAAAGGCGATCGAAAAGCCATATGGTCCGATCGAAAAGCAGGGAACCAAGCCACATCGTTATTTGGTCGAAAAGTAAGCTTTTCGATCGAGTATTTGTATTTCGATCGAAAAGGTAATAAACTCTCGAAATCAGTTAGGGTTTTATCATAGTTTTCCAAAACCAAAATCTGATTAGAGTTTTGGGTTTGTTTTAAAACCGATTTTGATTATGTGCTTAAAAAACGAATTAGGGTTTCGAGATTTTAGATAGAATCGAAAACCCTTTATCTGATTTCGAAAATAGTTAGTAGTAAGGATATGGACGAATTCAGATTTATGATTCGATTGAGCAACATATGTTCTGATACCACATGTTGATCGAATCCTGAATCGTTATCATAGTAAACATATAATAATGTAAATATTACATGTTGTCATCTGGTTGAGATCAGCATCAGTCATGTTGTCCATCCTGTGAGTAGCCTTGGTTCCCCTTTAGGGTGTATGCTAATGATGGTGATAATCGTGAGGGATCACGATTTAGAGAGAAAGAGAGCAGAGAGAGAGGTCACGAATATTGTGTGGTGACTAACCCTTTAATCTCTCCAATAAGCTCTATATATATACACCTAAGGGGAAACCCTAGTCTATCTAATAAGGGCAATTACGTCCATCAAATAATGTCAGATAGGGTTATATAGGTAATTGATTATTTAAGATAAATAATTAAAGGACATAATATATATTTATATTATATACATATATATATCCGAAATACATATATATATATATATTTAGTAAATATATTTTGTCTAACATCTTGATCCAACAAGAGATGAGATGCCATATGTTACAAGAGAGAGAGCATGCCGTGAAAAGGTGCTCAACGGTTTCTTCGGACTTTGAGCAAATGGGGCATAGAGTAGAAGTTGCCGTTATACCCCTTTTCGCCAGTTGGACCAATATGGGCAATCTATCTATAGTTGATCTTCACGTGAAGATGTTAATTTTTAAAGGCATCTAGTTATTCCAAATGTAGTTGATTGGTTGATTGAATGATAAGTGTGCGAATGACTTTAACCCGAGGTTGTTAGATAAGGAGACTGAGTTTGCCATCATTGTTTTTCATTCAGAAACGTAAATTTTATTTATATTGACTTTTGAAGCTCCTTATATATATGTTCAAGCTCCGTCACTACTAATAACCGTAGGAGCAAAGAAACATATATAGGGGAGTGAAAACGACACCCTCTATTCTAACCGAATTAGAAATATCAAATCGAATCAAACTGAGTCGAGTCGACTCGTGTAACGTGTTATTACCAACTCAGACTCGAGTTAGTTGGCACTTATAGGAGTAGTTGTTATGTACTTATGTAAATTGAGGATGATGACATTGACTTCCGCAGCGAAACTTTGTTGACCTTACCTCTTACCTACCTATAAAAAAGTAAAACTGCCAAAACGTAACGGCATGAGAGGACTTCGATCAGCTGCATCAACAACACCAGCGATTGTTTCTGATAATAACAGTTAGTTAGGTTTTCGATTACTTGGTTCAAAATCAGTTCACAAATGGAGAATCAAACGGTCCAAGTGATGATCGCAGTTCTAATCTCATCATTCATCGCCATTAATTCTTACAGGAAACACTCTCTCGATGTTTCAGGCGCATTTGCCGGTTTCTTCGTCATGGCGGTTCATCTCTCTGTCAATTACAGGTTGATTTGATTTCCAAGTTGTGTTTGCTGCGTTTAATTTCTTGTTTCTGCATGTGCGCCTAGTTGATTTTGCTGTTTTTGTTTTGTAGATTTGGAGCGATGCTGTTAGCCTTCTTCTTTACTTCGTCGAAGCTTACTAAAATAGGGGAGGATAGGAAACGGAGTATTGATGCTGATTTTAAAGCAGGAGGACAACGAAATTGGTACTGATTTTTCAAGTTTTACCATACTGATGATGTTTTTGTGGTTGTTTATAACTATGATATGGCCCGGCGCGTAATGTGATCATTGTTAGATCGGATTATGAACAAAGATGAAGTATACTTTGTTAAGTATGTTTTGGTTTAGGGCTAATGCCATATAATTGCGATAATGATGATTATCTATCTTGTTCTGTAACAATTTAATCATTAAGCTTAAGGTCATAGTTATCAAAGGCGCAATGCGCACTCAAGGCACTTAGGGTGAGCCTTGGGCCTATGCTCAAGGTGCTTAAAACGCAGGGGCCTAAGATAAGCAATGTGCATAGCATAAACATGCCATTTTTAGGGGTTTTAGACATGTTTAAGGATTGTTTAGGGCTAGTTTAGGTATATTCCAGGCCAGTTTGATTGGAACTTACAAACAATATGGCTGGAATCTCACCGGAGCACTTGGATGGCCACAAGATGCTTTGCATGCCCCTCTCCTCACATTGGGGCTTTTGACAACTATGCTTAAGGTGTCGTTTGGGATTGATTATTAAACGATGTATCTGCATATTCTGTTTTGTAATAGACTAATAGTAGATAAGCAGTATCGAGTGTTTGGATGAAGAAAACTGTGTATGCTTATCCTAAATGCCCCTTTAGTAAAAGTGTTTCTTTATCATTATTATGATGTCAAATGGTAGCAACTTTCTCAAATGTGTTCCACACTAACGAAATATTTTACAAAGTTCAATGACTAAATTGGGACAGAATCGAAGTATAATGACCAATTGGGACATTAGCCCTTGAAAACAATGGTTTGATCACATTCTGTGAGTTTATGCCATGATCTCTGTACTTTTATAAAGTTCTACAACATTCTAAAAGCTTCTATTAAGTTCTTGGTAATAAAGCATATAGAAGATGTCTTACCAGATGTTTGGTTATGCAAGTATATTTATTGGCTGTTTGGAGTTATAGAACAATCAACGCTCATGGATGATTTAAATATCAATGTATCATCTTTTCTCATGGGCCAATTAATACCTGAAACTATAACAAAACCATCTTGTATTGTATTTCTGGTCAGTGTAGTTCTGAACTTCATTGTGGGAAGTAATTGCATCTTTAATACCCAGTATTACTATATTACTTGCTAAATGCATTGCACCATTCTATCTGTATGCTGAACTAAGCCCATATTTTATCCAGTATTCTTAACATCGGCCTTTTAACTTGGCTAATTTCATAAACTTTGGTTGGTGGTTCAGCTTGGTAATTATGCTCAGTAATGTCATGACCTGGTAATTATACTTTTTGGGAATAGGCTAGTTTGGTAATTTAGTGGATAGACAACTCGTATAAACGGTAAAAAAGATTAAGTGGAAAGCCACCTCATCAAAAAATGGGCTACTTTGGCAATTGTACTTTTCTGAAATGGACTTTTTAGGAGTTAAGCCATAAGCCATCTCATCATAATGTGCAACATAAGTAAGAAACCGGTCATCATAGGTGATTAAGTTATGAAATTAGACAATGTCAAAAAAAATTACCAGCTCGGGACGTGATTGCGTATAGTTACCAAAATTGGTTCTGAACCTAAGTACACTGGTACGCTGGTAGTCTATGACATTAACCTCTTTCTTTACATAATACATAATTTCCCATATGCTAGTTAACTCGTACATTTATATATCTTTTCCCGTCTTCTCTATCAGGATACAAGTTTTTTCAAACAGTGGAATTGCTACGATCTTGGTTATAGCATTCTGGAAGTTGAAATCATCACAAGATTTTTGTTTGAACTCAACAGAATCATATATCATAACATCTATTGTTGGTGGCATAATCGGACATTACTCATGCTCTAACGGAGACACTTGGTCCTCTGAGCTTGGCGTACTCAGTGACGAACAACCACGGTTGATTACTACATTTAAGGTGATAACTTCTTATGCTTCTTCTTAGATATAAGGATAAAATCCACACATCTTTAATCCCTCTAGCTAGAGACAGAGAGTCATAGAAGACCATTCGATACAAAACCAATTTGAAGTAGAGAAATGCGAGAATCGCATAAACACATGTACCTATTGCTTTAGCTGTGATACATTGGTGGTTATATCGGGACAGCACTACGTACAAGTGCTTATGTGATTCTCTACTTAAAAATGCAATGTGATGTCAAATGGGTCCCATTTTGAACTGTTACACATCATATCTGATCCACCCTTTCTATTTCATTCTTGCTTTACAGGTGGTTCGTAGGGGTACAAACGGTGGTATAACAAAAGCTGGTCTTCAAGCTGCTGCAGCAGCGGGAACTGTGATTGGATTAGCATTTGTATTACCTGGATTTTTCACAAAAAGTTGCACAAATGATGCTTTTTTGAAGCAGCTGTTAGTCATACCTCTTGCTGCTTTAGCGGGACTCGCAGGAAGTCTAATTGACTCTCTTTTAGGGGCAACATTACAATTTAGTGGATTCTGCGGTGTTCGTAACAAGGTACTTATTTTTATTCCACCTATGAGAATTTTAACTCTTAGTCAAATTTCAAAGTAACCATCTGTTTGTCCCCTCTAGTGTGACTGAAATATTCTTTGATCACAGCATTAAAACTTTATTGATAACCCTAATGATGTTTGTTGAATTCACACATAAGTTGCTGGACCTTATTTTCGCTTAATCAGGGGCAGTAGTGCGCTACCAGTAGAGGATCCATTAACCTCTCGGTCATCAAAATTTGTCATCTTATGTCCTTCTAACTAAGAAGTTCTGTTTCCGTCACTGCGCATGATTAGATCCCTGGACTTTTAGTTTAATTTTAAAGTTAAAGCATTTAATCATGCAACTTTAAAGGAATTTGTAAGTTTTAGGTAAAATTAGTAATATTGTTGTTAAATTTTATAAGTCAAGGGATTTAATCATTTAAAAAAGGATTTTTTTTTTTTAAAGAAAGAATTCAATCATGCAAAAATGAAGGCGTTTTTAGTAAAAGCAAACTACAGGGACTTAATCTTTAAGCTTTAAAAGTCTAGGGACTGAATCATGCAGAAATGCAGGACCTAGTCCTTTAATTTTAAGAAGTTTAAGTAATTAATCCCACAAAAACAAAGTCAAAAGGGGACTTTATCATTGTATTTTAAAATTTTGGAAATTATACATGCAAAAAGTTAGGGCCATTTCGTTTACTTTTATTGAAGTAAGGGATCAAAACGGTGAATTCTTTGGTACATGTTGGCTTAACACAACATTTCATGTCCAAATATCTGTTCTTGTAATAAATAACTAGTTTATTGATTGAATGTTCAAGTCATATGATGAACAAAACTAGAAAAGTAAAGATTTGAAGTAGGATTAGAGGGGTATCAGTTAGCATAGTCATGTTTATTCTGCTAAATTATGTATAAAATAAGATTAGTGCATCAAACATGATTATGAAAGTTATGTTATTTCAACAATTATCTAACTGAAATTGACCCGTCCATAACTAAACAGGTTGACTTGACCCATCCATAAGTAAATGGTTTGAAATCACCACCTCTGATTTACATAATTTGTTGCTTCTTCTCAGGTTGTGTCAAAAGCAGGGCCAACCGTGAAAAGAATCTCGGGTCTCAGTATTCTTGACAACAATGGTGTGAATGTCGTATCGATACTGTTGACTTCAATGCTGATGGCATTTGTGTGCGTATGCATCTTCTAGTAGTTGTCTTTACAACAGGTAAAACATCTTGAGAGTTGCCTGATCTACTCTTCACATTTCTTGCCAAATGTTCACGATTGATGATAATCATGTTGTATCCTTCATTCACATTTTCAAT
>JBCNJP010008650.1:0-13790 GCA_039602395.1 Deinandra increscens subsp. villosa
CCCTTTTTGCATGAAACGCACACATCATCAATCGAAAAACGATTCTTAGAAACTCCCTCAACCAAATTATGATTAACTAAATAATTCATCTTGCGATGGTTAAGATGACCCATACGGCGATGCCACAAAATTGACTCTTTTTCAGTGGCTTTGGATATGAAACATGTAGCCGACACTGTAGACGAGGTCTGATTCATATTCAAAACATATAAATCTCAAAACCGAGGTGCACGCATCACTATCCATTCATCAGGAATTTGAAATCCGGGCTTCAAAAAGATACATTCAGAACTTGTGAACGCAGTAGTGTACTGCTTATCACATATTTGTGACACACTCAAGAGATTGTGCTGCAACTCTTCCACAAATTGAACTTTGTCAAATGTAACTTTGTCATTTCCCATTTTTCCTTCTCCAGTGATTCTACCTCCTTTATGGCCAGCAAAGGTAACTCCCCCACCATTGATTGGTTTAACATCGGTAAGCAAGGAGAGATTACCAGTCATGTGCCTGGATGCTCCACTATCAATAACCCAAAAGTTGTTGACAGCTGGCTTTCGAGCACCCTGCACATAGTAGCAAAAAGTTAGTGAGAATCTGGACCCAAGCATTTAGCTTTGGGTCGACTTGTGTCTTCTGAAAAATCTTCAGTGGCTTTAGAAGTCATTTTAGGCAGCCACTTTTGCCTGATTACTGGAACAGATGAATCTGTGGTGACATTGTCTGAAGATGAACTATCAACCGATTTTTTAGTTTTAGAAAATTTTTCTCTTTTGAAAAAATGTTTTGTAACCACATTTCCATCTGTATGTTTTGACTCAGAAACATTATCAGATTTCTTTGATTCAGCAGCGGAAGCTCGTTTCTCGGCCAAAACAGGACAACGATTGCGTATGTGACCTTTCTGATAACAGTGATAACATCTCCTTCTATAAACAAACATAACAGGAAAATGAGATCCTGAATCAAGTGAAATGTTATCATCAGACATGTGTCGTGCCTCTCTCCTCGGAGCCTTAGCATTAAATCCTTGCGATTTGTGCTTAATTGGAGTAATCAATTTCCTAACTCATCTGCATTGATTGTGAAACGTGTGCAGGATGACAATGCTATGACTTAATCCACATTTAAAAGAGATGAAACAAATGATATCATGGAATCAGCTCAAGAGGTTCTGTGACGCCCACTCCCATACTTAGCTCTAGAAGGGGTCACGAATCGGATTTGCTCATGAACACAAGGTATCAACAGAGATAACTAAGCAGCGGAAATTTTAAACTTTTATTTAATTGCCAAGCACTACAAAGTAAGAGATAATTTACATGAGGAAATACTATCTGTCACTACGTTTTATTGCTATAACTATGCCAGCTTGCCAAAAACCCTCCTTCGGTCCGATAGCTTGCCCGTCTAATCCCTTATCACCAGGGCCTTCTCATAACTAGTCGAAGCCTCACCCTGACCTGACATACATACATTTTTTTTGGAAAAGGTCAGCTTACGCTGGTGAGTTCTATATTTTAAAAGCTTTACTTCGGTGTAAGGTTTAAAACCCTTGGACCTGCAAGATCCCTTTTTCACAGACAATTATCAAGTATAATATATATCACAATAATACAATACACAATATTCCTTAACAGGAAACACCCCCTATAAAACCATTTATCCCGCTATCCCTTCCTACAACCCCAACATTTATTACCAGTGTAAACCCTGCTACTGTATAAGCAGAGAAACCATCTTTGCCAACTGCCGAGTTTACCCCTCTAGGGTATTCCCTATAACGGTCATTCGCCCCGCTTTCCCTTATTTGCTAACTGCCGAGTTTACCCTTCTAGGGCATTCCCTGTAACGGACAGTTGCACCGCCTTCCCCTATTTGCTAACTGCCGAGTTTACCCTTCTAGAGTATTCCCTATAACGGACAGTTGCTTTCTTCCCCTGTATATTTGTAGTGGTCTCTAATCCCATTGAGCAACACTACCTCCTAACTCCCCCTGCACTACTACCTGCCCCTAGTTAAATATCCAAGTGACTTAAGATTATTAGTAAATAGTGATAAGGTCTTCCTATACTGCAACAAGTGGACATCCCCCAATTTACCGTTGGTGTATGTATACAGGGCGTATCCTCCACACTTCTGATATACCGGGTAACTAATATTATTATGCTTATATATAGGAAGTACCAGCGGCGTATCCACCACATAATAATAAAGTGAATGCATCACCTGTTCTCATATAATCATACATATTCACTATAACGTTTACTAATAAATCCTTTATCACTTGACTATCTAATTTTGAAGCAAATAAAGCACATATCATATAACACGTACAAATGATTTAATATCATTTTCATAACATATCATATATATATTTATCTATAAAAAAAGCCTTTTAACAGTTTATCAATTCAAGATATTTCACGTATATGCATTTCCAAAACAGTTCACATATATATCAATCCAACAATAACTTAATAGTTCAATATATCCATTTATCAATTAGCAACTTAACAATCTGACATATATTTACTCAAAGGTAATTCAATAGTTCAGATACGCAACATTTCGGTTATAAATCATTTAGATACATTTTATAACATTTGTATGTATATCAGCCCGAAAACATTTAAAACATTTAAAATATTTAAAGTGGGCTCATAGAACTCACCTTATCTCTTTAACTCATTTACTCGGACGTAACTTCCGCAACGATTCCCGATTTAACCTAGAGAAGCTCAACTGCAGAAATACGGCCTTTAACTCCTCGTCGTTTGGGAAAATTGCTCGTATGAAGTTTCTGGTCCGAATATGGGTTTTCTAGGTGTTTAATTCGAAATTGGCCATGAATTATGGACGGATTGCAGCTCTATTTATACCTATGAGGTTCGCCCCTGGTCCCTCCACGTAGTATGATGAGTATTTGATCGATATTGACACGTTAGGAGGGCTAATTTGGATCAAACGTAAGCTGCAAGTTGAAAAAAACGCGTTTTGGGTCGCAAACTGGTCGCAAATGGGCCGCGTATCGCGACCTGCTGCCTGGAGATCTTCGTGTACCGCGAGGTACTTTAGGGTATTGGCAGAAATGGTCCCTGTGCTTTATTTTACATTTTAACCCCTGAACTTCTACCGAACTGTTATTTTATGTACCGGACTATTATAAAACATGTTTAATAAAGTTTCTAAGGCTCGGGGCACTCATGATGATATACGTATACATACGTATATATTTTTATATATATTTATATATATTTATCATTATTTACACATTTGGCCCCTCTAACTTTACAACACTTATTATTTTATGTTCTGAACCACTTTAGGATATTTTTATAATACTTTACAAGCCTCGGGATACTTATAAAAGTTATAGATACGTATAATATCCGTAAGTATTCATAACTTTACATAAATTACACTTTTAGCCCTTATACTGTTCCTTTAACTATTTAACTTATATTTTCACACGTTTAACTATTCTAACACGTATTTTAACATATATACTCATCAAATGAATATTTCACATGCATCCATACTATTCAAACATATTTTTACACATGTATTTAATATAAGATAATCACGTAAAGGCATTTTCTCCCGGTTATCAATCATTCCTATCATATAAACGTTTAACTACGTTTTTCATGCCAATATCATATATATCATTTATGCTTGATATAAAACACGTATTATTTCATTTCCTTACCTCATATTGTCAATTAACACACATTACCATCTTTTATCAATTTATTACCCGGTAATGGGCAAACATGCATTTTCTACCCGTTTTATCACGTTTAGCTACCTAACACATATATAACATGTATTTTTCATAGTAGCTATGTATTCTATCAAATTTTGGGATGTTACAACTCTACCCCCCTTAAATAAGGTTTCGTCCCGAAACCTGCTCCGATTATGAATAACTCATAAATGAGATATTCTTATCTCACCCCCTTTCCTTCCTATGTTGATTCAGAATCTTACCTAGGCATTCATAACACTTTAGCTAAAGGAACTATCCTACTCCTAACCCTTCCTTTTAATTGTGATTTAGAACTGCAACATGCATTTCTATATACGATAACCTGACATTTAATACGATTCTATCGAAAGATATCATTTCTGACTCGTTTGCTTATGGAACTTGTTTTCGAACTATAACGATGAACAAATCTTCTAACTTCTTGGAAGAACGTGCCTCCGCGAGACTTCTACTGCTCTATTTTACCTTTTGCGTACGTCGAACATTTCTCTACACTTTGCATGGCTTGATCTTGATTCTTAATTTCCAACAGTCCCTCACTTGCTTACTAATAAGTGATTTATATCCATAAATTCTATCGACCTTGTTTTCCACAGTGGCCCGTACTATCTACTTACACGAGACTAACTCTAGTCCACTTCTCGTTGTATCTCAGGTGTATATATATAAGATGTACCAGCGGCGTATCTACCACACCCTTGATACAACCAGAGGTGTACTAGTCCTAGCCCAGTGTAGGATGACATTACTATTCTAACCACAACAAAGTCAGTATAATTTATGACTATTTATCATTTACTTTCAATGAGTTAGTTGGACATCATGTGTGTAATCTCGTTTAATGCTCCCATTTCTTGAGTGTAAACACTACTGCTGTAATCTCCAAATCCCCAGACGATTAAGACGTTTATCGTTTATTATCTAAGGTCGTCTTATTCTAGAAAGTTCCTCAGACATAACGTTCATTTTTCTAAGGAAGTTGCGATCTAAAGGATTTCTTGATCGTAACTAACGGTCTATCAAGCAATTCATAAAACTATTCGATAAAACATATAACACAAAATCAGGCACATTATTTATCGAGAAATATACCTGAGGTCATACCAGGTTCTTCGATAGTAGTTAGGGTATAAACTTTGCCCTTGGTTCCTGAAGCTGGAACTGCCCTCAATGGTATCGGGTTTTTCACTATCTTAGGGCAATTTTCTTTAACATGCCCTGGGCTTCCACACTCATAGCATTTCTTGGCTTCCGGACAATTGTTAGAGTAATGTCCTTCCTTTCCACACCTATAGCAACTCGTTGGTTTTACCCAACACTCTCCGTGATGATACTTGTCACAGTTATGGCACTTTGGCTTGATGTCTTTTGAATCTTTCTTCTGCTTTTTGTGAAAATCTTGGTCACTTTTTTTCTTTGAACTTTCTCCAGTCTCAGATAATTTCCTTTTAGCTTCTCCCGGTCTTCCTTCGTCGTCATATTCTTCTTCGTAAACCATAGCACTGATGTCAATCGCTTCTTGGTACGTCTTTGGAACATAAGGCCTAACTATTTTCCTAACGGCAGCAGGAAGGGCCTGAACGTATCTCTTCACCTTTTCCTCTTCGGGTGTCACCAACCTTGGTACCAATCTCGCCATCTCGTCAAACTTGCTTGTGAACTCCTGATGAGTCATATTACCCGCTTCTAACTTTAGAAAGTTAATCTCGATCCTTTCCAACTCGTGTCTCGGACAAAACTTGGTCATCACTAGCGTTTTCAGATCATTCCATCTCATAGCAGCAATGGCTTGCTCGCCTCGGGATTGTAGAATAGAGTCCCACCAGAACAATGCTTCTCCTTTGAAGGAATTGGCTGCGTACTTCACCGCTTGGTCTGGACGACACTCACTAATACCTATTACAGCTTCCATCTCTCGAATCCAACGAACAGTCGAACCTGCATCTCTCTGCCCTTCAAATTACGGAGGCCTGCATCCACTAAATGATTTGAAAGAACATCCGTGATTGGCATTTCCCGCATCTCCAGCAGCATCACCAACGGCTCCTCCGGCTCCAGCTCCATTTGCACCTCCACCAGCAGCTCCATGAAGTTGAGCGATTAGATTAGGCAAGGCCGCCTGGAACATTTGATTTAACTCTGCCGCCATAGCTGCCCTTTGCTCGTTTGTAAAGACATTAGCTCCCGCGTTATTCTCTCATTCGGGATTCACACGCGCACGTCTTCCAGCACCGGTTGCTCTGCCGGCACCCCTACCTCTACCACGTCCGCCTCTTATCATCATCCTATATTCCAGGTGAGTGACATTTCAGAATTTATGTGACGTAAAGTCCTTGAACTTTTGAGTACATGATAACCAGATAAGTACCGGTACCAAAGCAATTATATAGTTATGATGTTTTCAAAACCCCAGTTACTTCAATCACACTCCTTCTATGTGTCTACTCTTCTCTTTATCCTTTTACCGGTAACTCTAAGTTAAAACCGGTTCTTGAATCATCTCGCTCACCGATCAAACATTACACCATTGTAAAAAATTTCTTTGCACTTTGGACATACAATAGTTAGGACTTAAGGTATGTTTATGTGGCTAATACCAAATTGCAGTAGCTAATTGCAATCGGGTTTCTTCCACACTTCACCTACTCTAGGTGCTACCTATTATGTCCCTAATGCAACCTCATTTTTATGGGCACAAGCTATCCTAGCTGGCATCTACATCCTTTATCTCATCCTAATTTGCCTTCCCAGAGTCCTAGTTTAAGTCTAGATACTGCATTAGTACCTAAATCTCTTAAACCAAGGCTCTGATACCAACTTGTGACGCCCACTCCCAGACTTGGCTCTAGAAAGGGTCACGAATCGGATTTACTCATGAACACAAGGTATCAACATAGATAACTAAGCAGCGGAAATTTTAAACTTTTATTTAATTGCCAAGCACTACAAAGTAAGAGATAATTTACATGAGGAAATACTATCTGTCACTACGTTTTATTGCTATAACTATGCCAGCTTGCCAAAAACCCTCCTTCGGTCCGATAGCTTGCCCGTCTAATCCCTTATCACCAGGGCCTTCTCATAACTAGTCGAAGCCTCACCCTGACCTGACATACATACATTTTTTTGGAAAAGGTCAGCTTACGCTGGTGAGTTCTATATTTTAAAAGCTTTACTTCGGTGTAAGGTTTAAAACCCTTGGACCTGCAAGATCCCTTTTTCACAGACAATTGTATAATATATATCACAATTATACAATACACAATATTCCTTAACAGGAAACACCCCTTATAAAACCATTTATCCCGCTATCCCTTCCTACAACCCCAACATTTATTACCATTGTAAACCCTGCTAATGTATAAGCAGAGAAACCATCTTTTCCAACTGCCGAGTTTACCCCTCTAGGGTATTCCCTATAAAGGTCATTCGCCCCGCTTGCCCTTATTTGCTAACTGCCGAGTTTACCCTTCTAGGGCATTCCCTGTAACGGACAGTTGCACCGCCTACCCCTATTTGCTAACTGCCGAGTTTACCCTTCTAGAGTATTCCCTATAACGGACAATTGCTTTCTTCCCTTGTATATTTGTAGTGGTCTTTAATGCCATTGAGCAACACTACCTCCTAACTCCCCCTGTACTACTACCCGCCCCTTGTTAAATACCCAAGTGACTTAAGATTATTAGTAAACAGTGATAAGGTCTTCATATACTGCAACAAGTGGACATCCCCCAATTTACCGTTGGTGTATGTATACAGGGCGTATCCTCCACACTTCTGATATACCGGCTAACTAATATTATTATGCTTATATATAGGAAGTACCAGCGGCGTATCAACCACATAATAATAAAGTGAATGCATCACATGTTCTCATATAATCATACATATTCACTATAACGTTTACTAATAAATCCTTTATCACTTGATTATCTAATTTTGAAGCAAATAAAGCACATATCATATAACACGTACAAATGATTTAATATCATTTTCATAACATATCATATATATATTTATCTATAAAAAAGCCTTTTAACAGTTTATCAATTCAAGATATTTCACGTATATGCATTTTCATAACAGTTCACATATATATATCAATCCAACAATAACTTAATAGTTCAATATATCCATTTATCAATTAGCACCTTAGCATTCTGACATATATTTACTCAAAGGTAATTCAATAGTTCAGATACGCAACATTTCGGTTATAAATCATTTAGATGCATTTTATAACATTTGTATGCATATCAGCCCGAAAACATTTAAAACATTTAAAATATTTAAGAGTGTGTTGATACATGGTTCCTGATCGTCATGTGAAGTATCGAGAACAAGACGGAACGTACAAGTTTAGGGTTGGCCGAACCTTGGCCGAACTCCAGGTTCGGAGCCGCCGAAGCTTGGCCGAACCTGAGGTTCGGCCAGTCGTGATTTCAGCCTATAAATATGTTCATCTTGTATAGAATCAGTGGCTTCCGTGTCATATACTTTCTAAGTGTACTCTGTGGTTCTTAGTGGTCAATACAAAGTCTGTTTGTATTTACTCTTTGTGTCTCTACTCATATTACATTGATTTCTATACGACTAAGTAGAAGATCCACACGCTCACGCACTTTCAGAGTGGGCTCATAGAACTCACCTTATCTCTTTAACGATCGGACTTTCTTTGCGTATTGAAAGATCGACCTGATTGTTGTTTGTTTGACGTTCTGCTTTATTTTCTTTGGTGTTTCGTATAGCTCATCGGACTTTCTCTGCGTGTACGGGAGTACCGACCTGATTGTTGTTGAGTTATACAATTTCAACTTTTTTTATTTTCTTATTTTGTTAAATCCGAGGCCTTATCTGCATATCGAAAGATCGACCTTAAGGTAGACGATTTAAGGTTCTTATTTCTTTTTGCATGGAACACAGTTAACTATATCATGTATACAATCATTATGTGATAAATCACAAATGAAATAACAAAATGTGATAAGCAAAACATATCTAAGTATGTCTGATAGTGTGGGGCACACTGGTCAATGCAAATCTAATTAATATCTTAACATATCCAGATGTTATGAGTATGATTTTGCCTGAGTTTATAGTTGGACAAATTATATCCGCAATCCACATGGCTTATGTGCTACAATAATCGAAATTGAAGTGTAGTTCAGCATGTTATGTCCAATATGATCCCAATTTGTGATCTTTCTCACAAAATATAAAAATAGTGTCTGATTCTGTATTGCATTTACTTTTCAATATTAGAAAATTCCAAAAAGATTTTAGGTGTGTTTTGATATAAAATTTCTAAAAAAACAAAAAGATTTTACGTCTTATTTCTTTTCGATTGATTAACATGGAATACAAAATCAAAATATCTTGGAGTCTCGAAGAGATGTTTTGCGCGAAAATTTTATGTTGGCAGATTTCTAAGTGGAAAGAAAACATCACAACTTCAAGATTTCTGAATCTGTTGATAAAGCGTTTACACGCGTTGCAATGTCATGTATTCGAGATCAGACTCATTGTCAAGTTGAGGGAGAGTTTAATTGAAGATACAAGTTTAGATCGTCATGTGAAGTATCAAATACAAGACAAAATGATGCAAGTTTACTATGGGCCGAACTCTAGGCTAACTTAGAGTTCGGACCCAGACAAACCTGGTCCGAACCTAAGGTTCGGCAGGTCAAGTTCTTGTCTAGTATAAAGAGCTTGTCTTGTTTTATGTTTAGGGGGGCTTGAAACTTCTTGTTCAGATCTTGTATGTGTACTATGTGGTGTTTCTCAGTGGTCTAATACAAAATCCTTTGTATTTACTCTTGTGTTCATTCGATTAACATTGATTTCAATACGACCGAGTAGACGATCCTCCACTCACGCATTTTCACTTGCGCATGATGATTCTGATGAAATTATGTTGTTGAAAAAGGAAATAGAAGTTCTCATGCAAAAAAAAAGGAAACTTTGATTTAAGATTGCGAAGCAGCAAAAGCGGAGGCTCAAGACGCAGCTAATGATTTTGAGGCGTTGTTTCAAAAAAGTTATCCTTTGCAACAAAAGTATGAGAAAGCACACAAAAATGCAATGGATGCTGCTGACAAGATCATTTCGTTGCAAGAAGACTTAAGAAAGCTATCTGATGAAAACAACACTCTTAAATAAAAGAATGGAGCTCTAAAAAGAAACAATTTGAAGGACTCTGTTGTGGCGTTGATGGCTGATTCGTTGAAGGTAGTAAATTGTTCTTCTTCATGTAAAACTTGTCTCCAATTTGCAATCTAAGAGTAATCTCTTAGATGAAAAGTCAAAATTGTATGACCAAGTAGCTGTTACAAAAGCCAACATGGAAATATACAAGACCCGTTGGGAGGAAACAACCAAAGAATTGATGTCGGTACACGAGCAACTGCGTATCAAAAAATATGATTTTACTAAGCAGTCCGAAAGGCTCGTGTCAGCTCAAAAGGACTTGGCGAACCATCAAAAGATTGTTTCCGACTTAAAATTTGAAAATTTTGAATTGATAAACAAGATTGAACTTTTAAAATTCCTTTGTCATTCACAAATTTTCTTTACAATGATGAAAAGATAAATGAGTCGAAAAATCTTCGCCAAGTTCCTGCACCAGTGGTCATTACAAATATGATTTACTAGCAGTCCGAAATGCTCGTGTGAGCTCAAAAGGACTTGGCGAACCATAAAAGATTGTTTCTGACTCTAAAAAGATACTTTTGAATTGACAAACAAGATTAAAACTTTTAAAATTCCTTTCTCATTCACATATTTTCTTTACAATGATGAAAAGACAAATGAGTCGAAAAATCTTCGCCAAGTTCCTGCACCAGTGGTCATTACAAATAGTCCATCTAGTGTTGTCACTGATGACAAATGTGATTATACTTCCTATAAGAAGGATATATCTAGTTCATCACATTCAAACACCACTGATAACCACTCAAAGGAAAAATCTTCTCTCGATCTTGAAGTCGATGAATTGTTTTACAATGTCTCTGACTTTGACAAGATTGATGATTTAGTTTCTGACACCGAAACTGAGTTGTTAAAAACTGTTTCACACAAAAACACTCAGGATGAGCTTATTTCCAAATATAAATTCGGGGAAATTAAATCTGAATTTAAAAAAAATGAGTGCTTATGAGCAGAAAACAATTGCTCGTGAAAAATCAGTCGGTGGAAAGAAACCCAAGAATAGTGGTGTTGGTTTTGAAGTTGACACTGGATCTAAACTAGTTAAACATTTTGACAAAAGTTCCACTTCAAAATCATCACAGGGTTACACTGAAAAAACATATGTAAAAAACAAACATGCTGTTTTTTATCGGTCTGAAAAATGGATAACTTATCGCTTAAAGGGCTCTGATAAAATGTATAGCGATAAGGACTTTCCGTTGGATATGGTGAATCCAAATTTGATCGATAAGATCTTTATGGGAGGGTTTGGTCCTAAATATGACACGAACAGTGTTAGTGGGCCCATTAGGAGGGGAAATGGGAAAGTCATAATTCCAAAGGACACACTAACATCTTAATCTGATACTGAGAAAGTAAATCATCATTCTGACAACGGTTTGGTTAATCGTGTCAAGAAATCAGTTTAGAAATCACCGATTTTTCCTCAATCACCAAAAGCACAGAAACCAAGTTTTTCAAAATCAAACTTTAGAAGGCCAAATCAGTCTTTTAACAGATCTCAATATCATGATGAGGGATTTTATGATGATTTTGGCTACGGGCCACATCCTCAAGCATATGGGAGGGGTCCTCAATGGTTTGAGAATGGTTTTAGAGGTGGTGCTAGTCCATATGGACATGGTGATCGTTGGGGTTGTTATTCAAATACTGGTAATGGTGTTTTTAAAAGAAATACACGCTTTAATGATGGAGACTTTCACGATGAGTTTTATCAAGAATGTGACAATGGCTATGATTCTGGTTTTTGTGATGATTTTCGTGATCATAATGGTTTTCAAACTCAAAAGAGATTTTCCTAATCTAAAAAATCAAAACCGGTCATAGAGACTATTGTGGATGATGACACGGTTAAAGAAGTCGTTATCGATCGACGTCAATGCTTCAAGTACAAAAACCTTAGTCATACATACCGAAATTGTCCTCTTAAGAAGGATAAAACTGAAAAGTTTCGTAATGCATCTAATCGTTATAATTCAGATAAACTAGCATCTGCAACTTCACAAAAACATGTGAAATTTGTTGATCCAAAAGGATTCATTCACACTGATTTGAACCATCCAGTTTCAAAACTGAAAAACATGATAAAACACATGATGGTAAACCAGTAAAATAAATTTTGAAAAATTCTGAAGGATCAACAAATCAACAAAGTGACAAGTGGAAGCCGAAGGGTATATCCACGACGAGAAACGATTTTGTGGAAGATGACGGTCGACCCAAAGCTTCAAGCTTGGGTTCTTCCTGACCTAATTAATCTGTCTCATGTGTGCAGGGATCTTCATGATAATCTGTGAATAATTTATGGGTTGTTGATAGTGGAGCATCCAAGCACATGATCGGTGACATCTCCCTTCTTCATGATGTTCAATCTTTTAACGGGGGGATGTTACGTTTGCTGGTAAGAAAGGTGGAAAAATTACTGGCATTGGTAAATTAAGCAATGGTGCATTCACTTTTGATCAAGTTGAATAGGTATAAGAATTGGAATACAACTTGCTAAGTGTGTCCCAGATCTGTGAAAAGCAATACACAACAGCTTTCACGGGGGCTGAATGTCTGATCTTGAAGCTGAGTTATAGGATTCCTAAAGATTCTATTGTAAAGTGTGCACCGAGATTGTCCAACTTATATGTGTTGGATATGAATTCAGCTAAGGCTAATGTGGTGGGTCAGTGTTTCATATCAAAGGCTTCTGAAAGAGATTCCATTTTGTGGCATGGACGCATGGGTCATATTAACTATCGAAAGCTGAATGATTTGATACGAAAGAATCTTGTTAAAGGGGTTCCCAAAAAATTCACATTCAATGATATATGCCTCAGCTGGAAGAAGGGGAAGCAACATAGGAAATCTCATCCCTTGAAGAAATACCACTCTATTGATGTCCCATTGGAATTGATGCACATGGATTTGTTTGGTCCTGTGAATAGGCAAAGTATTTCCATGCATTGGTATTGCTTAGTGGTTACTGATGAATATTCGCATTTTTCTTGGGTGAATTTTCTTGAAAAGAAAAGTGAAACATCACGAGTTCTGATCAACTTGATTAACACTTTGGAATCATTTTACAAGTTGAAAGTTCGTAGAATTCGAAGTGACAATGGCACGGAGTTCAAGAATCTTGAAATGAAATGTTTTGTTTGGAGAAGCATATCGTACACGAATCCAGTTATCCTTATACACCTCAATAGAACGGTGTCGCGGAACAGAAGAATATAACACTCATTAAGATGGCTAGAACACAACATGTTATGTGCTGAATAGGGTTCTCACTGTGAAATGACTTGGGAAAACTTGCTATGAGTTGTTGAAAAATCACAAACCTACTCTCAAGCATCTGGAGCCTTTTGGGTGTCCCTGCACGGTTTTAAAGTTTGCGGGAAAGTTCGATGACAAGGTATTCGAGGGTATCTTTGTTGGTTATTCGAACCAAATGAAGCGGATTTTTTACAAGAAGATAGGGGTAGTGGAAGAGTATTTGCATGTGGATTTTCAATCATATACGTTACCACCCAGAGGTGTTTGTCCAGACTGGATGTTTAACTATAAAAGAATTTTTGAGTCACTTGAATCCAGAAGAGATGAAACTGATGATCATCTTACCAATGTGTACATCAATCTACAAGATGATGGTCTAGTTTTAAATATTTTGTCTCCGTCTGTTGCTCCATCTGTGCCTGTTGCTGATGATTATCTGACCGAAACTACCATTGATTCTGCCATTGAAGCTGAGGAAATGTCTTCTTATGATGAACACGAGTTTCATGAAGCCAATTTAGAACCTGAAGATCAATGTAGGGAGGAATTC
>JBCNJP010008651.1:0-14992 GCA_039602395.1 Deinandra increscens subsp. villosa
ACCAAATAAAATTAAAAACATAACTTCATTAATTAAAATAATATATATATAAAATTAAAATTCTTGCTCCTAATTTTTATTAGGACATACGCGGGTCCTTGAAAAACGTTTTGTTGCGAGGTAAGGGTGGAGGGTGATTACTCATTTGAGTTGAAGAGAAAGTTGAGCTTCATTTTTTTTTTTAAAATGGAGAGGAGTAGAGAGAATTTTGGGTGTTGGTGTGGTAAAAAATGGGTAGAAGATGGCTCTAAATAGGGGAAAATAATGATTTTTTTTTTTTAAAAAAGGGAAATATCCGTTGGAGGGGTGGGGGTGGCCCACTCCAACGGTCGAATATTAAATTTGCCCGAGAAAGAAGAGAGTGGGGGAGGGGCGCCGATGACCTCCTCGCCGCACGCCGCGCCGCACATGTGCAGCGGTGAACCCCGCGCCCCGCGGCGGCCACGTCACCACCCCGCACCATTTTTGCTGCACCACTGTGATTAACCTTACTGGCGATGAAGGATGAAGGGAAAATTATGATTGAAATGTCACAAGTTTGATCTCTAAGTTATTAGGTTTTAACACTCGGTCACTTATAAAGGTGAATTTTTTTAAAATGAGCTCAACTGTTATAGATACTCCTCGGATATTTCGAAGGATTCGTTACCTTTCAAAAGAACTTTTTACTTATTAAGTTTGATGATTTGAAATTTATTTATAAAACGAGTGTTTTTTTAAACAAAACCTCATTTCTTACTTTTTCCTTTTGGAAAGCTCATTTCTTACTTTTTCCTTTTTGGAAAGCCGATATATTATAAAACAACAAAAAGATTACAATGAAATGGTTAGCGAAATGCTATACGTTCATCAAAATCGCCCCAATCATAGGAACAAATTACATTACATAAAAAAAAAAGGATAAGAACGCCATCGTTTCTCACTTTTTATCTAATTGGATTCCAAGTTCTATATATATCTTTATAAACCCATAGTTTATTATTGTTTAAAAAAGAATTTATAGAAAAGTTTTATTAAAAAAGAACTGTTAAAAACAAAACAAAAAAAGCTTCTTTAAAGGCCTCACTCATTCTTTATTGCTCATGCCCACTTATATACCACATTAATTTTCTATCGAACTCCTTTTTTTTTAACGACAAATTTGTATTATTGACGGGGGTATTATCCATCTAGCCCGTCATCTCCATTTCTCATAAGGAGGAAACTCACCATAGATGAGAAAACCCCATTGCCCAACGTGGACCCCCATTAATTTTTTTGTCACGGGTGGGACTTGAACCCAAGACCTATCACTTTTAATGTCTTTGGGTACCTCACCTTAGCCAATTGAGCTAGGGATGATTGATTCTATCCACTCCCGTAACGAGGAAATTTCACACTCATTTTTTCTTTATACAAATTTGACAACTTTGTAAATTTCAAACAAACAAGTCTAAGTTTCATATTTCAGTCATCTTAGCAGCTCCGTTTTGAACATGGTTTTGTTCATTGTGAATCTTACATTTTGTAGAACGCAAAACCGATAAATATTAATTATACTAATCATAATTACTTATAAGTATTTGTTGGTATCGGATTTCAGGATATATTGAGCAGCTCGCATAGGCTTACAAACACTTCACTGTAAGGATCCTGAAATTTATTTTTAACTAACGGTTACCTTTCCTTTGTTCATTTTTTTGTAGATTACGTTCGGTATGATTCACATGTCCTAAAGACTCGGTCAACTAACAAAAAACGTGGACTAAATAGACCTCAACGGCTAGTGGGAGGACGTATGTGGAGTTAGTTGCTAGTTTCTAGGAGAGTAGTTGCTATGTAATCTTTTATATATTGAGCTTTAGGATCACACACACGACACTTCTTGCTCTCGAAACCCTCTGTAACACTTAGAACTCGAGCTCATTTCATTTGTACTTGAACAATTTCCGATTATATAAAAGTTTTCAGGCAGCAGGCACTTTAAGCCGGCTCTCGAGGTTTTTTGCTAGGATCCTTGAGGATACTCAGGGATTCCTAGATTTTCCCTCGTTACATCATCGTGTCAACATCTAAACTTACATTTTCATCGCCAAATTCATCAAACACACTACCTCACTTACGAAGTTTGATCAACTAATTGCTTAGGCAGTTTTTGACTAAAACAATTTGGCGTCCACCGTGGGGCAAGTGGTGTTTGAATTCAGCCAAGAGCCTTGATCTCCTTCCCGCTACCAATTTCTGGAAATGTTGACTCAACC
Source organism: Deinandra increscens subsp. villosa (assembly GCA_039602395.1). Taxonomy (NCBI): domain Eukaryota; kingdom Viridiplantae; phylum Streptophyta; class Magnoliopsida; order Asterales; family Asteraceae; genus Deinandra; species Deinandra increscens. Next base: position 2,241 of record JBCNJP010008651.1, read on the forward strand.
GAAGATTACTTCAAAATCTGTTCCATCCACCAAACCATCTGTTAGCACCGGTCTTCCCCCAATGTCAAAGAAAACACCTAACACCGATGCTAAGAGAATGGAATATCCTACTTTTACTAGATCACAAGGTATGTCCACTGACCCTGCCATTTCTAATAATGATTTGTATGTTTTGATCAAGCAGATGAAAACTCACGTGGATGAACAAGCCAAAACCAACGAGAAAATGATGAAGGAGATCATGTAGTTGAAGAAGTCAAAGAAACCGGTAGAGGAAACCAGCCCTTTGATGCCGAAATCACTCGGTTTTGACTCTCCGGAAATAGCGGAGCAGCCAAAACAGAATGCAAATTCCTCTACTGCCCCAAAGTCAAGTGTTACAACAACTACGGCTGCGGGATTCTCGGGTTCTCAACATCAGAAGACTTTCGGAGTGATAGATATGGAATACTCCGGACTCTACTCCGAGTAGCCCCCAGAATCTTATTACAGAGGATATGAAAGTCAGCAGCCGAGATGCTCGAGCCAGCAACCAGTCGGATTTTCAAATCAGCAGGTGCCGAGAGTCTCAACGCAACTACCCAGATCTCAACCTCAGCGGTTTACAACGTCTAACTTTCAAGAGCCTTGGAGCCAGCAGTCAGGGGCACCTACTGCTCAAGTGCTACAAGGATCCTCAACTCGGCCTTTCCCGAAATTCCCAAGCCGCTTCAGAGCTGCTCAAGTCCCCAAGGATCCTTGTTATCTAACCCTTCTGTCTCTGCAGGCATATTTCCAAGTTCATCTCAGGAGATGCATGAGGGAGACTTCATCCCCATGCAAGTGGAGACCACAACTGAGCCGACTATCCTTAGAGATGCTGGATATGAACCCCAGACCCGTTCTCAATATCCCCGGACCGGTAACAACTTCGATAATTTTTATGCTAACCCTAACCAAGGAACTATGCAGGATGCAAGTATCAACCCAACTATAGCCAGGGAGCTTCAGAGGCTAAAAGACATGATCTCAAGTGTCCCTGGTGTTATCCGGCCAATTCCTGAAGTGCCAGCAGGCAGTCACAGAGTTTGTAGGTTTGCATGGCCCATTTGTGACGTAGAGACTCCAAAAAGATTCTAAAATCCCAACATGAAACTCAACGATGGGACCATAGATCCTGAGGAGCACGTGGCGCAATACAGGGAACGGATGGAAATCAACCCCATCCTAGCACATCAAAGAAGCTTGCCTTTGCAAGGGATTCAGCTCAACACTAACAGGACCAGCCTGAAAATGGCTGCTCAGTATTCCTCCTAATACCATTACTTCTTTTTCGCATTTAGTTAACCTGTTTAATAACCAGTTTTCTTGCAGCAGAAGCTTTGAGAAGCTCACAAGAGACTTATACAGGATAGTTCAGAAGTCTGATGAATCCCTTAGGGACTACGTGGCCAGATATGGTCGAGAAGCTCTGGATATTCCAAACTTGGATATGGCAACTGCTGTAGAAGCTTTCAAGATAGGACTCAGATGGGATTCCCGTTTTTATGATGACCTAGTTATGACTCCTTGCAGGAACCTTAATTTGCAGGAACCTTGATGAAGTCAGAACAAAGGCATTAAGATTCATCAGGCTAGAGGATGATAAAAAAATCCAAAAAAGAAGCGATGTGTCAAAACCTGAATCCTCAAGCAGAAGGACGGATTCTCCCGGAAAGCCACAACGGTTCAATCCCTATTGCAGGATCTAGGTGATAAAGCCAGGTGGCCAAGGAAGTCCGAGAAGCAGGGATCCTGGAAAGATAAGTCTAAGTGGTGCGCATACCATGAAGACTTTGGGCACTTAACAGACAATTGCCTAGCTCTTCGAAAAGAAATCAGCTACCTGCTCAGCAAGGGGCATCTCAAAGAATTATTTGGCAGAAAGAAAAGTAAAACTCAGGATGCTGCCGAGCTGCCCAAAAGAGCTCAGCCACCACCAGCAAATGCCAAAAGTGATCAACTTTATCTCAGGAGGATCTGATATATGTGGAGCTTCCTTCTCCTCAGCTAAAAGACATGCTAGAGAAGCTAAAATGGATCAAGGCAGCCGATCAAAGAAGAATGCGGTGTTGACTAAAGACAAAATCATTTCCTTTGACGAAACTGATAAGCTGGATATCCAGTATCCTCATCATGACAGTCTCGTAATCAAATTATGCATTGCTAACCATTATGTTCGTAGGATCCTAATAGACAACGGCAACTTGGTCAATATCATTCAGTTAGATGTGCTAAAAAAGATGAGCATCCCAGAAGAGGAGATTATCCCAAGATCCTCGGTGTTAGTTGGCTTCAGTGGAGAAACCAAGCATAAAGTTGGAGACATCAGGCTTCCTGTGTACATTGAAGGGGTTAACTCCATGCAAAAATTCTGCGTAATTGATTCCCTTCCTTGTTGTAACGTTATCTTAGGGAGGCCATGGATCCATGACATGAAGGCAGTTCCATCAACTTATCATCAGTGTGTGAAGCTTCCCACACCTTGGGGGATTGTAAGAATATTGGGTGATCAAGAAGCCAAATACTGCTACACTTCGGCTATGAAGAATACCGTAGCCCAAGCCAACATAGCAATTAAAGGCACCAGCACGAAGAATTCGGATGACGAAGGAATTAGAGATCAAAGAAGTTCAGCTAAATCCCGAGGATCCCGAAATCAATGTGCTGGTAGGAACCAATATTCCCGAGGATACTGAGCAGCAGCTCGTGAGCCTCCTGAAGTCCAAAACTACAACGTTCGCATGGAAACACGAGGACATGACGGGTATATCTAAAGATATTATTACTCATAAACTTGGTATAGATGAATCTTTCAGGCCTATACATCAAAAGAGAAGAAAGTTTTGTCCTGAGAGAAACATCATAATCCAAGAGGAAGTTGATAGGCTACTCAATTCAAAGATGATCAGGGAGGTTAATTATCCTAGATGGCTAGCTAATGTGGTGGTTGTCTAGAAGAAAAATGGCAAGTGGAGGGTATGTGTGGATTACATAGACCTGAATAAGGCATGTCCCAAGGATCCATTTCCCATACCACATATCGATTCAATGGTGGATGCAACTGCTGGGCATGAGATGTTGACTTTTATAGATGCATCCTCAGGCTTCCAACAGATTCAGATGGAGCCATCAGACCAAGAAGACACAACTTTCATGACACCCACAGGTATTTATTGTTATATTGCTATGCCTTTTGGTTTACGAAATGCAGGTGCCACATACCAGAGGCTTGTCAATATGATGTTCAAAGACCAACTGGGGGACCCTATGAAAGTATACATAGATGATATGGTGGTGAAGTCCAAAAAAGCTAAGGATCATCCTAGGGATCTCGAAGCCGCTTTCGATATCCTGGATTAGTTCAACATGAAGCTAAATCCTGCCAAGTGCCACTTTGGTGTAAGAGCCGGAAAGTTTTTAGGCTATATGGTCACTGAAAGAGGAATAGAAGCCAGCCCTGAACAAATCCAAGCAATCATAAACTTGAAGTCCCCAACAAATGTCAAAGAGGTTCAAAGATTGACTGGAAGAGTAGCAGCACTTAATAGATTCATATCAAGATCTTATGAGAAAAGTAAAGAATTCTATGATATATTGAAGAAGAACAAGAAGTTCGAATGGGGTGAGAAACATGAAGCTGCTCTGAACTCCTTGAAATAATGCTTGTCATCTGCTCCACTACTAATGCAGCCAGTAAAAGGGGAGCCACTCTCCTTATACTTAGTAGTCTCGGGAAGCTCAACAAGTGCCGTACTCGTTAAAGATCATGAAGGACAATAGCATCCGGTATACTATGTAAGCAAAACATTATTAGATGCTGAGACCAGGTATTCTTACTTAGAAAAATTAATCTTAGCTCTTGTTATGGCTTCTCAAAAATTAAGGCATTACTTTGAAACTCATGTTATTTATGTGAAACTAACTATCCTATTAAGTGTGTTTTGAGAAAGCCAGAAATGTCAGGTAGGATGCCGAAATGGGCTGTTAAACTAAGTGCCTATGACATCATATATGAACCAAGAAAAACAATAAAATCTCAAGACCTTGCGGACTTTGTGGCTGATTTCAGCAGTGACATACTACCGAAAGTTGAACTGGAAGTCAAGCAGCTCCAGGAAGCTTCAGGAAGTTGGATATTATACACAGATGGAGCCTCTAACTTTAGAGGAACAAGATTGGGTGCCCTGCTAAAATCGCCACAGGTGGACATTGTAACCCTTGTGCCTAAACCTTGATCCGAGCTGGAAATGTTAAATGAAAAATATTCAAAATTCCTGGAACACAATTTGAGGCGGTACGCCTAGGATTGGGAAATCCCAGGCGGTACGCAACCCGTTTGATAAACGGGTCGGGTTGCGGCACCCATTGGATCCCCGCATACCCGAATCTCAAAATCCGGGCGGTACGCCCCAAATGAGATATTTTGGGGCGGTACGCTTCGATTCCAGTTCGTTAAAAACTAAGATTTTGGCCTTTATAGCCATGAACTCTTGTGAGTTTGCTCACTTCCGGCTAGAGCACTTTCTTGACAGCTCCAGAGCTCTGCCTCCATCACATTCAAGCCCTAGAAGCCTTGTGGAAGGGTGGATCTTCATAGGTAAGTGTTCTAATCACCATTTTTCATATCAAGGTTATGTTAGTTTGATGTAACTCTCACCTATTGCTTGAATACTCATCAACTCAGTGGTGTGCGCATACTTGGGAGTTGAATGAAGTGTGTAGAAACTGAATCCAAGAATAATCAAGGTAAGGATATCTTGATTTTGGTTTAAGAAAGTTATTTAGGTTTCTTTATGGATCATACATGCAACCATAGATCTGCTCCTGAAAGTTGGATTTGGGGCTCAAGAGAAGCAAAGAATTCTGGAAGTTTGATTGAACAAGGAAATCTCCACAAGATACAATCCATTTATGCATGCATGTTGATTTTTCTATAATTAGAAACTTTATAAGTACAGATCATATGAATCCAGAAATGATCAGTGTTTCTAATGAGGAAATGGGCCATTCAACCATGAGGGTTCTGTCCCTAATAATACTTGTGTGAAACGGGGGTCGAATTGATGAAACTTACCATAAAAGGAAAGCTCGGGAATTGGGGTTATGCTTTGGTTAAGAATATGGACCAAAAAACGGACTACTGAACAACCCCAATATGGTATACAAATGATCTAGCAAACATTCTGACCCCAAAACGTCAATATGTAAAAATGGCACTAAAAGACAAAATAGTCAGGCCAGATTGGGGCGTACCGCCCAAAATCTTTACATGCAGAGCGGTGCGCCTAGAAATGTAGAACAGAAACCGGACAAACAGAATACAGCGTACCGCCCCAAATTTACATTTATCAGAGCGGTACGCCCGAATCTGAAATCAGGAACTCAGATTACCATTTGACGCGTACCACCCAGAAACGATTAGTTCCAGGCGGTACGCCTCTGAAGGAGAATGACAGAATAGTTGATTAATTTTAAGTCAACCAAAAACTTAGCTTGATTGATCTGGAGACTGTATTTCATGATACTTTGAACCTGAGATTGTTGATGGACTCGTTAGCATTGTATATGACAAATATATACATGATAATTCTGATAGGTTGCTAGAAACCGAAGATAGGATATTCTAGTTGAATCTCGGATTTTCGTCTAGCACACCGTTTCTGACTTCATTGCAGCGAGTCCTCTGACTTCCTTCATTAGTTAACTGTTTGAGATCACATTTCTGTTCTGATGTATCTGTTATATATGTTATGTTTATCTTGTCGAACACTGTGAGTCAGGATGCCCTGTGTGGGTCATTAGAGACCTTTTGGTCATTAAGGTTGAGACCACTAGACATATAAGGGATTATAGCGGCCGACATAGTTGAACGATCCATATTCACCCGGATCCTCTAGTATTAAGTTACTAGGGAGAATATGTACTTATATGTTGAACTTAAAAACTACTCGTAGAGGGCGTACGGCTACGCGCAACATGCCCGTAGAGTATCTGAGTGTTGACCTTGGGTTTGGCATGATAAATTCATAATCTGTATGTGTTGAAAACTGTTAATGTGATGTTGGTAGTTGCGACTCACCAACAACGTATGTTGTTGACTCTGTGATTGACTTATGTTGCAGGTAAGCAAGTGTAGGTGTGGACCTAATCTGAACTTGGAATTTTCTGATGGTTGTTGTCACTATGGATAGAGATCTGTATATAATAAACATATGATGCTTGTTTCTGAAGACCTGTTATGACTATGTTTCCCTTGTAATAATGTATCTCTTGTTTGTTCAGTCCTGGGTCATATCCGGTGGCTATCGATTCTATTAGGTCGGCTAAGAGGTGCTCTGTGCATCCTCAGTCAGAGTCGGCCTAGGGTTTCACTGTGAGGACTGGATGTCCATTTTGTATGCTTGTTTGTTTGTTATTTAGTTGGTGCCTCGGGAACTGATACGGACAGCCGGTCCCACACCCTCCCCCGCACCTGGCAGGGGGCGACGGAGGGGGGTGTGACAGGTTGGTATCAGAGCCAAAGGTTCCAGCAAATTAGGAGTTCTTAGAGCCCCTAAGCTTGAACCTAGTTGGACCTCTAAGTTATTGCATGAACCAAATTTGTGATCTAGGCTGAAAATTTGTATGTTAGAAAGTAATCGAGGTTTAGTGTAAGGTCGGTAGAAGTTACAGCCTTGCAAACTGCCATTCCTACCCACAGGTACACTAAGACTCGGTGAACTCTAACAGACACATGGACACTAATGGTCTTCCGTGATAAGTATTAACCTAAGTTGAAATTGTATATTAGATTACTCATAGCATGATGTAAGGTCGGTAGCAATTGCAGAAAGTGCACGCTGTCATTGTTACCCACAGGTACATCATGATACGACGAGTCTAATAGACACGTGGATACCGATGGTTATTTTATGTGTACACTAGTGCGTTCAAGGATGAATATTAGTAGATATTAAGTGAAGAAAATCCAGGAGTGCACGAAAAATGTGTGTGTATATATATATATATTATTGTATATTAAAACTTTATTCACATGTACCTCTGTGAAAGATGTGGAACTTTGCAAAATCTTCAAAATCAGGTAGCAGGAACAGTGGGAGTATCAAGGGTAGCAAGAGCAAGAAAGAGGAAGGCGGCCCAAGTCAACCCGTACCACCCATGAGCCCTGACCTTTCAGGGTATTTTACAGCGCCTACTCAAAAGAAGATTCCATCACCTGCGGCATCGACTAAGGACGTACCGAAGCCTCCTTTGAAAAGAAGTAATAAACACAGAATGTCGGTGCGCCCAAGTCATACCATTCACATTGCACCATCGGAATGGAATGCTCGCGATGTAGGGACGGACCAAGAAGACCCTCAGGAGGAGCCTGAAGAAGTTGGTGACGAGACCATTCCCGTATAACAGGTAGTAATTGCAGTATCAGCAGGTCACACGGTAAGCTATCACTCAGAACATCACTCCCAACATGTGTATGCCTCCCCAGCTTATGCAGCAGATATTGAAGAAGGACCCGAGGAATCGGTTCCTATGCAATATGATCCCATTACAACTTTTCCTCAGATGGGGAATCTTGTGGATGTTCGAATACAGGATCCTATCGCAGCTTTGGCAAATGATGTTAGAGACCCGTATGTAGCTACAATGATGCAGGGCCAGAGCAGTCAACCCGTGTCTAAACACTACAGTTTTCCCCAGTTACTAAGGTCTAACAGTCAACCACCATCTGCATATCAGCAGCCACCTGCCTACCATCAGAGTTCTTCATTTCAGCAGCCACCTGGATTCAAGCAGCAATCCATCTATCAGCAATCTATCATGTATCCAACTCCTGTTCAGGAACCCTATGCCACGGGTATGCCATACTATCCACCTCAGCCGTCGTTTTATCCGCCATAGCCATATCAATACTCGACTTCCCCACCTATGCAGCATTTATACATGCCTTTTTCGTCTTCCGCATACCCATATGTTTCGTACGGATCATATCAGGATCTGCCAAGATCATCTTTTTCAGGACCAGGCCCAGTTTTCGCCCCAACCCCGTATGCAGATCATTCAGGACCTAACTCTCCGGTAATCGACGCTCTTAGGGAAGAAAACAAAGCTTTAGCAAAAAGGCTGGAGAAGCAGTTGAAGAAGGAAAGGAAAATGGCAGAAGAAGCTAAGAAGGTGTCATCCCACATCAAACATCTGACATCATTTGGGAGACGCAAAGATTAGAAACAAGGAGATTAGCATGAACTATGATGGCAGAAATCTCGTGTGGTGTGTCTAATAAATTATAATGTTATCTGTTATGTGTTATTTCGTAACTTTGTTTGAGTATGGTTTGCGTATGTGCTTTATTTTGTAAAGCGGTTGAGCCGCTAAGACGTTTGTGTATCGTGATGGAATAAATGTTTGTTTGTTGTTATCAATAACATTTGAGTATTATAGTAATGTTAAGTGAGGATACATAATGATTTTTAGGAGGTTTGGTTCATTAGACCACCCCTAAGGACTCGTGCGTATGTGATTTCACTCTGATCATAGTCATAACATGGTAAAATATGTTGGTATCCACAAGATGGTGATCCGGAAAGCCCAAAAATAGTGCAACAACTCTGTTATGAACACGTTCCTTATGGCACTAGAATGTGCAAAGGAATATAAACTCTGATTACAAATACCTGTCAACTAAGTCAAATGTATGTTAATCTGTCAATCTGGTATTGCTTTCAGCAAAATGTCGAAAGCAGGGACGAGCAAAACTCGTCAAGATGACTGTAACGAGGAAGATGATCGTGATGATCACTCTATTCACAGCAAGGAAAAAGAACCACTTACGTCTGAACAACTGAGACAAAGAGAACAGGAAGAAAGAATCCAAGAGCTTATAGCTCAGGGAATTTCAAAGGCGTTGCCTTCGTTGGTCGCTAAGGAGAAAAGCCAAGGAAAGACGCATGTTGGTTCAGAGAGATCCAGTGAATCACCAAGAAATAAAACTGCCATTTCTAGATCAAAGGAGTCTGCGAGATCTCGATCACAAACAGCTGAGTCTAGGACTAACTCGTCAGCTCACAGTAGGAGCAGAACCCGTCGGAATCGCAGTCCTGATTATGAAAGTCGTCCGAAAGACTCTAGAAAAAGATCTAGGAGTAAAGAACATAAGTTAGAGAATGAGGTGAAGAGAGGATGTTCTTACAAGACATACATGGCTTGTAAACCCAGTATATTCAGAGGAGATAAGGGGGCTATTGATTCCCTAATTTGGTTCGAAGAAACTGAAGCAGCCTTGGATATTAGTGATTGTGCTACTAAGGATATGGTGAAGTTTTGCATCCCAATCCTTTAGGGGAGCGGCGTTGAACTGGTGGAAAGTAGAGTTAAACTGGCTTGGGAAGAAGAATGCTTATCGCATGAGTTGGAGAGCTTTTCGCGCACTGGTCATGGAAAAATTCATTCCAGAAAATGAAGCGGAGAGACTAGAGAATGAATTTATTAATCTGAGAATGAATGGAACTGATTATATGACTTACATCAATAAATTTAATGAGTTGTTGAATTTGGTACCCCACATGGTCGAATCAGAGACTTCCAAGATCAGGAGGTTTGTATGGGGGTTAAGCCCTGAAATAAGGGCAGACGTGAGATCTGCACGTCCTAGTACCTTGGCATCTGCTATAAGCTTGACGGGTACCTTGGCCGATGAATGGATCAGAACAATGGGAATTAAAGTGGATACTTCTGGGAACAAGAGAAAGTTCAGTGACAAAGGACGGGATAATAGGAGAGGTAAATTTGGAAGAAATGACCAAGGAAGAAGAAATGATGATAGGGATTTTAAGAGATCGCAGGCAGAAAATTGTAAAAATTGTGGAAAGGCGGGGCACACGCATCAGCAGTGCAGATTACCAGTGGTTTGCTTCTATTGTAAGGAGAAAGGACATAGATGCCTGGAATGTCCGCAAAGGAAGAACGGAAAAGATGATAAGAACAAAGGCACCGGAACTTCAAAAGGTAAACCCCGACTCTATATCATGACAGCTGAAGAGGCACGTGTGAATGACGACGTGATCTCCGGTATGTTTTCTGTTAATAATATGATTGTTAGTATTCTATTTGATTCTGGTGCTAATTGGAGTTTTATATCCTCTGTGTGTATACCTAGACTACAATGTACGATACATAAGTTAGATACACCCTATATTGTAGAAACTACTAATGGCCAAAAGATTAGTATCTCCAATGTAATTAGAGATTGTCATTTAGAACATGAGAATACCACTTTCGATTTAGAACTCCTTCCCATGGATCTAAGTGAATTCGATATCGTGCTTGGAATGGATTGGCTCACGCAGGAAAAGATTCGATGTGCCGAAAAAGTTTTGGAATTAAAGTCCGCAGACGACAAGATTCACACAATCATTGGAGATAGGCAAACAAAACCAATGGGGATAATATCCAGATTGAAATCGGGAAAGTGTATTCGCAAAGGAGATCAAGCTTATTTAGCAAATTTGGTTGAAGTGCCTCGAGAAAAGAAATTGGAAGAGGTTCATATAGTCTCGGAATATCCGGATGTGTTCCCCGATGAACTACCTGGATTGCCCCCAAAACGACAAGTGGAATTTCAAATCGAGCTCGCACCTGGAACATCCCCGATAGCAAAAGCACCGTATCGACTTGCACCTTCAGAAATGCAAGAATTAAATAGTCAACTTTAGGAACTTCTCGATAAAGGTTTCATTAGGCCCAACTCTTCACCCTGGGGAGCACCGGTACTTTTTGTGAAAAAGAAGGATGGCACAATGCGGATGTGCATCGATTATCGTGACCTCAATCGTGTAACCATCAAAAATAAATACCCATTGCCTAGAATCAGTGACTTATTTGACCAATTGCAAGGGGCTAGTTATTTCTCAAAAATAGCTTTGAGATCCGGATATCATCAAGTCAGAGTGCGTGAAGAAGATGTTCCGAGAACAGCATTCAGAACAAGATATGGCCATTATGAATTGACAGTTATGCCTTTTGAATTAACTAATGCGCCAACAATATTCATGGATCTAATGAATCGGGTGTGAAAACCATACCTCGACAAGTTTGTAATTGTGTTTATTGATGACATTTTGATTTACTACCGCACCCGAGAAGAGCATGGTGAACATTTAAGAAAGATATTAGAGTTGTTACGATCTGAGAAACTCTACGCAAAGTTTTCTAAGTGTGACTTTTGGCTAAGAGAAGTGCAATTTCTGGGTCACATCGTCAGCGAAGCCGGAAAGTGGAAGCTATTGCTAAATGGGAGCAACCAAAGAGTCCTACCGAAATTCGACGTTTCTTAGGACTAGCTGGTTATTATCGAAGATTTATTCAGGATTTCTCAAAGATAGCCACACCTCAGACTTCCGTTACCCAGAAAAATGTGAAATTTGATTGGAAACCTAAGCATACTAATGCTTTTGAGCTGCTTAAACAGAAACTAAGCTCTGCTCCTATACTGTCATTACCAGAGGGTACTGAAAACTTTGTGGTGTATTGTGATGCTTTTATCAATGGACTCGGATGTGTCTTGATGCAGAAAGATAAGGTAATCGCATACGCATCCAGACAACTCAAAAAGCATGAAAAGAACTACACCACTCACGACTTGGAATTAGGAGCAATAGTCTTTGCCCTAAAAATTTGGAGACACTACTTATATGGAGCAAAATTTGTGATATACCCCGATCACAAAAGTTTACAACATTTTTTTAGTAAAAAAGAATTGAATATGCGACAAAGACGCTGGATGGAGGTGCTGAGCGATTATGATTGTGAAATTAAATACCACCCAGGCAAGGCCAATGTAGTGGCAGATGCACTAAGTAGGAAGGAAAGAATTAAACCGCTTCGAGTTCGAGCCCTGAGATTGGACGTAAACGTGAATTTAATTGGAGAAATCATTGAAGCACAAAAGATACAGATGGCTGACTCAAATGTCTAACGGGATGAGATGATGACTGTCGTAAGGAAATTAACAAAGGAAGCAGATGGCATCCTCAGACTAGGCAGACGTATATGGGTGCCTAAAGAAGGAGGTTTACGTGATATAATTCTTCAAGAAGCTCATAAGTCTAAATGTATGCTTCATCCAGGAGGTGACAAAATGTATCAGAATTTGAGGGCTAATTATTGGTGGCCGGGAATGAAAAAGGCAATTGCTGCCTATGTAGAAAAATGTCCAACTTGCTTACAAGTAAAGGCTGAGCATCAGAAGCCTGCTGGTTGTCTTCAGCAAATAGAACTCCCCGAGTGGAAGTGGGAAGAAATTACTATGGATTTCGTGACAAAGCTTCCAAAGCTTCCAAAGCTTCCAAAGACTAGAAGCAGAAACAAAGCTTCCAAAGACTAGAAGCAGAAACGATGCCATTTGGGTAGTTGTGGATCGTTTGACAAAATCTGCTCACTTCTTACCAATGGCAGAAACGTATAATGGAAAGCAACTGGCAAAACTATTTGTAAACGAAATCATATCGAAGCACGGAGTGCCAAAGTCTATAATCTCTGATAGAGATAGTAGATTTACCTCTCACTTTTGGCAAAGTTTTCAAGAGGCAATGGGAACCAAGTTGAAATTTAGCACAGCCTATCATCCTCAAACTGATGGACAGAGTGAGAGAATGATTCAAACACTGGAAGATATGCAAAGATCTTGTGTTATAGAATTTGGCGGTAGTTGGGTGTAACACCCCAATTTCACAGGT
>JBCNJP010008652.1:0-10619 GCA_039602395.1 Deinandra increscens subsp. villosa
ACAAGGAGGTAAATACTTTCATGATAGGTCTGCGTCATTATTCTGGTCTAACTTTTTACCATTTCAAAAACATTGTTCTAGGAAAATTCTAAGGAGATTTTTGTTGGATCTAGCCACAGCACTAATCATGCTGACATACACACAACGGTTAGTATTTGTCAAACTCATTATAGGTTTGATTGCTCATTTACTAGTAATTAATTGAACTGTAGGGCGTGAAATCGGTGGTCGATCAACCTCGTCTGAAGCGGTTGAAAAGAAAAAGGTAAATATTTGCCAGTCAAGTTTCATTCCGTTCTATATTTTCACAGTAATCTGTTTGGTAATGTCATGTAGTCCCATTTTAAATGTTATTTGGTACCTCAAACACTTGGGCCAGCTAGGGATTGTTGGAACAAATGGTGAGATGTGTAGCAAACAAAGTTCAACTGACTTTGAAGTTGATCTGGAACTTAATTAATGTGATCTTCATCCGGATGTTTTAAGTTCATCTGGATATCTAATGTTCATCTGGAAATCAATTGAACTGTAGGACCTGATGACCCATACTACTTGCAATAAAATGGCACTCCTCAGTCCATATCTATCATGGTGGTAAGTATTTCAAAATTGCTATATATATTATGATCAATTTCCATAACCTAATTATCAATTATATGTTTTGGTATAGGAAGGAATACAATAAAAAATGGTCCTAATTAAGCTCAAATCTGGACAGTTGAAGATGAAGACCACTTACGCGGTAGTGTTGTTGACTTGTAATTGAATTAGATTGAGAATAATGCTTGTATGCAGTGTAATTTTCTTTAATTTTTTATTTGTATTTCATTTGTATTGACTTGCAATTGAATTTTATTTTATTTGTAATTAAATATATGTGTTAAATTTTATTTGAGTTGTAATTAAATTTTATTTGATTTGTAATTAAATATAGGGTTCATTGAGATAAAATGTATGATTTCAACTACCCTTTGGCCACTTTCTTTTTCCAAATATATGTGGCTAAAACACAAATATACGTGACCATATAATACCAAAGGCCACGCTTTTTATATCTTAACGTGGCCGTTGCCACCATTTGGCCACGCGTATTGAGACAAAATGTATGATTTCAACTACCCTTTGGCCACTTTCTTTTTCCAAATATATGTGGCTAAAACACAAATATACGTGACCATATAATACCAAAGGTCACGTTTTTTATATCTTAACGTGGCCGTTGCCACCATTTGGCCACGCGTATTGAGACAAAATGTATGATTTCAACTACCCTTTAGCCACTTTTTTTTTCCAAATATATGTGGCTAAAACACAAATATACGTGACCATATAATACCAAAGGCCACCCTTATTATATTTTAATGTGGCCGTTGCCACCCTTTGGCCACGCGTATTGGGACAAAATGTATGATTTCAGCAACCCATTTGGCCACGTTATTTCATATCATATGTGGCTAAAACACAAATATACGTGACCATATAATACCAAAGGCCACGCTATTCATATTTTGACGTGGCGGTTGCCAACCTTTGGCCACGCGTATTGGGACAAAAATTATAATTTCAGCAACCCATTTGGCCACGTTTTTTTATTACATATGTGGCTAAAACACAAATATACGTCACCATATAATACCAAAGGCCACGCCATTCATATTTTAACGTGGCCGTTGCCACCCTTTGGCCACTCGTACTGTGACAAAATGTATGATTTCAGCAACCCTTTGGCCACGTATTTTTATAATGTATGTGGCTAAAACACGAATATACGTGACCATAAAATACCAAAGGCCACGTTAACCAAACACATGTGGCCGATGGAACCCTTTCGCCACGCTTTTCTGAAGAATTGTTTGATTACAACAACAAATATTGGTACCATTTAGCCACGCTTATAGGTGGCTTCAGCCACTGATATTGTAACGTGGCCGTAGGGTACATATGGTCACGGCACCTATGGTGTCGTTTGGAATGGAAAAAAAAAACGTGACAAAACACCTTTTGTCACGGTTTTTGTCCGTGGCCAAAGGTGAATTTTGACGTAGTGTGCCTTGTACATGATGTCCGAAGCGCTCCCCCCGTCAATGTATGTTCTGTGGACGTCGTGGCCTGCCACTTCATCGATGATGACCATGGGGATGAGTGTCGGTACGACTGTGTCTAATGCCGGGAATGAGATTGGTTTGTTGGTCCAATTTTCCCTTCTGAGTTTCGGCTTCTTGCTACGAGAAGCATGTGTCATCAAGATTGGTGTGTTGTCGTTTTTCTTTTCTTCAGTTCTTTTATTTCTTTTAGTAGATGGGCCAGTTGAACTGTTTTCACTGCATGGGCGATCTCCTTCTTTAGTTGATGGCACTCGTCGGTATCATGACCTCTGTCTAGATGGAAGTCACAATACTTAGCCATGTTTTGATTAGCCGTATTAGGGCCCATTGTGCGAGGCTTTCCGTACTGTCGGCTAGCGTCCTCTGTCTATATTATCTACCTCAGAGTCTTTGTTAAGCTTGGGAAATCTCTTTTGTCGTGCTTTTGGCTAGAGGAGCTTGGCCGCTCGCAGGGGGTGAAACTTGAGTGTCGATGATCGTCTCGGTTTCCCTTATCCCCGCTCGACTGCCAGGGTCGACGGGAATCTCGGTTGTGTTGTGGTCGGCCTTGTGACCTGGATTGGTTGGCCGACGATTTGTCTCGAAGTTGTGCTGATTCTTTTCCCCTGATAAAGGCTTTGGTCCGATCGAAAGCTTCCTGGATTGTCAAGGGTACTCTGGCACTCATTTCCTTGATCAGTTGTCTCGTCCTCATACTGTGGAGGAAGGCTGAAATTTTTTGTCTCTCATCGGCATGCCCGATGGTCGGAGACTCGGTCTTGTACCTTTCTAGGAAGGTTTGTAGGGACTCCTGGTCTCCCTGTCAGATGTGTGTAGCTCTATTGGATCTTTCGTGCATTTCTTCTGTTGGTCGAAGTGTTTGGAGAATAGCTGCTTTAACTGGACATAGCTATCGATTGAGCCGTCAGGGAGGGAGTTGAACCAGTGTCTGGCTGGACCAGAGAGGGTTTGCACAAACATCTTGCACCACCCAAGGATGGACCATTTTTCGATGCTTGCAGCTGATTTAAAGGCGTGCAAGTGATCCTCGGGGTCGGTGCTACCATCATATGTTTTTACTGTGTTCGGCAATTTTGTCTTTGGTGGACATTCGAAGTTCTCTATTCTTTCTGTGAATTTACTTTCTTCCTCCGGGATGTAAGGTAGAGAGAAATCATCAACGTTGGTGTCTTTTGGTTCTTCTACCCTTGTTACTAGGGTCTCGGCCTGTGTGTTTAGCTGTGGCCAAGGGCCTGTGCTTTGGCCTACCGGGGGTGTCGGACCTGGCGGTTGCAACGGTATGTTGTACGAGGGGTATAGGGGGATTTGGTAACCCGTTTCCTCGTATGGGTTCATGAACGGTGGGTAAGGATAGAGTTGTTGACCTTGGAATGGCATCGAGTGCTGCTTGTTGAAAGGGAACGGCATCGGGCCTGAAAGGCCGGATGTCAGTATGGGTCATGCTCCGGTGACCGAGGTTGGTGCTGGTGCCAAGGGTCTCAGTGTCTGGGCTGATACCACAGTGCTTTTGGTTGCGACAGCTGTCGGCCTGGACTGGCCGGTGTTTCCTCCCAACGGTGATGGGGGTTCATCATCGATGATGGGGCCATCGTCATCATAGGATAGTTGCAAGCATATCCATTTTGCTCTTTAGGCAGCTACGTGCTCATTCATCATGTGCGGTAAATGTATGAAGTTTTGGCTCAGTAACTCCGGTGTGAGCATCAGGGCCTGAGAGTCGGTGACGTTAGCTACAATGTCTTTCCCCCTTGGGGTGATGAAGCTCTCGTCGGGGGTTGGCTGTTCTTCCTTGTTGATACATAATATGAGCGTCATGTGAAGTATCTGAACGAGACGATGTGAAGATTCAAGACGAGTTCATGATGGTGGCCGAACCAGGTCCGAACCTGAGGTTCGGACCGGCCGAACTCCGAGTTCGGAGGGGGTTCGGACCAGACGAGTTTATATATAGTTAGCTTGTCTTGAATATGGGAACGAAGAGAGTGAGAGAGACTGTGAGAAACCAGTTCTTAACTATGTGTGTTTGAGAGTGTTTCTCCAGAGAGCTTCATTGAGTGTTTGTAATTGAGTCTATGTTGATTTCAATAAAACAAACCTTTATTTACATCTCGTGTTCATTCTACGATCAAGCAAACCTCTAGTAAGATCCGTCTTACGGTTTTTCAATTGGTATCAGAGCAAACCCAGGTTGCTCTATTGCGTTTGCTTTGATCGTGATCATTTTCTTGACAAAACCGAGTGTTTTTCATCCAAAAACGAGTCAATTTTTGAGCTTTTCGACTGCATTTCATTTCTAAAACATTTCTATGAGTTTTATCTGAGTTCCTGTCAAAGATCTCGTCAAAATTCTCTCAAAATCGCGAATATGGTGTCAAAAGTGGTCAGGCTCGTCTGAGGTTCGGAGCAACTGAAAAATAACCGCTCCGAACTCCCAGTTCAGAGAGAGTTCGGCCATATTTCAGTTCGGTGAGAGTTCGGTGGACGTTCGGACATAGTTCGGAGACATATCGGTGAGAGTTCGGAGGTTTTGACTCTGTTTCAGAAAATTTGAGTTCGGTGAAGGTTCGGAGCACGTTCGGACCGTTTATTTGAGTTCGGTGAAGGTTCGGAGCACGTTCGGCGGTTATTACAGGTTCGGATCAAGTTCGGACAAGATAGGGATTTTTAGGTTGTTTCACGAAAACAGACGTAACTTGAGAACCGTTTGGAGTTACAGAACCCAATACCTGCCAAAACGTTCGTCTTTCCGAGATCTAGACTTGTATTAACCTGAAAGGTCTGTACCTCCCAGTATGGTACCCAAAATCCACTTGGAAGACCTTCGTTTTCAAGTTTCAAGCTTTGAGATCGGACCAAGCAGAATTTTCAAATTCTCAAAATGTTTGAAATTGAGGTTTTCGCTGAATGACATCGTCAGAATGTGCCAAAGTTGATAAATTTTGAAGATTATCATGGTTGGGCAACAAATTTCCGAGCTTATGTTAATGATTTGGATGAAAAGTTATGGTTACCAATTACAAATGAACATAAGTACCCAACTTATAGTGATGGTGATTTTAAGGAAATGCATAATTTTTCAAGTGAAGAAAGGAAAGCGTATGATCAAAATGAAAAGGCTATTACACTTCTTATGTTAGCTTTGCCTATAATTCTTAAAAATCCTATCAGGAAATTTCAAAAGGCAAAACGGATATGGGATTTTGTGAAGTTACAATGTGAGGAACATATGTCTAAACTTTCTCAGAAAACAATTGATCAAGATTTGAAGTTTAAAGGAATAATTGAAAAGTTAGAGAATAAGGTGGGAAAGTTGACTGAAGAAAATGTTTCCTTGACAAAAGAAGTGGAGGAATGGAAAAGTAAAGTTTGTAATGATTTAGCTACCAAAATTCAAAAAGATGTGTCTAAATCATGTGCAAATTGTTTGGAGTTTGCTAGTATTAAGAAAGAATGGTTGAAAGAGAAAAATTTGTTGGTTGAAGAATGTAATAAAGCTCAAGCTAAGGAAAAGGAAGCTGTTGAAGTTTTTGATGCTTTATTTGAGAAATGTTATCCTCTTCAACAAAAATATGAAAAAGTTACTAAAGCTGCTGTCGAAGTTGCCGATAGAGTAATTCAACTTCAAGAGGAACTTACAAAGTTGCGTGATGGAAATGGTGAGATTCAAAGTCAAAATAATATTTTGAAACAGGATGTTATTTACTATAAGAAACAGGTGGAGAAGGTTACTGCAGAAGTTCTGGAAGAGTGTCGGTTAAGACAGTGTCATATCAATGATTATAACAAATTGTCTGACAAGTACATCGCTTCGCAGAAAGAGTTGTCGGAAGCTAATATGAAAATATCTGAACAAAAGATTGAGATGTTTGATTTGCAGCGAAGATTGAAAAATTGCAACCATTCACCGATGTTTCTGAATTATTTGTATAAGTTGGACAAGAGTCAGGAGAATGGTAAAGATGCAAGTCTTCATCAAGTTCCTGCTCCGGTGGATATTGACATGTCTGTTCTAGGTATACCATCTGGTATTGAACAACATGATTATTCAAAATTTGCTGATACCAGTTCAGGAAAGAAAACCAAGTACAAATCCAAGAAGAATCAAAAGGAGGTTGATTATTGCAAAGGATTGAAATTTGCTTTCAAATCTACATTTCTTGAAAAAGAGAAGGTGTTTTATGAAAATCCAGGAAACATGAAAATGCCAAAGTTTTCTGAGATCGTGATATATGAGTCTTTGGTTTCCGGGAAGAATGATGTGAAAGGAATCAAGTCTGAATTTACAAAGCTTGCCAAACAAGGTCATGAGATGCCATATTTTGCTCAAAATAAATTCCAGCAGAAGAATGGTGGTTTGGGATTTGAAGAAAAAGAAATGCCAACTAAGGATTTCAACAAGCAGGAATTTATAGCAAAGAAGATAAAGAAGCAGAAGGTGTTTTCAGATAAGAAGTCACAATGTTGGAAGAAGAAAGTATCCTCACCAGATGAAAAGCTTTCTTCTTAAGAGTCTTCTTGTATATCTGATGCTACACCACCAGACGGTAACAATTCAGATTCATTTCATTCTGCTAAATCGAACAGGTTTTATCATAACAGTAAATTCTTTGGTTATGGAGATGATTCAAGATTTTATGATTCTCCAAAATGTTTTTCAAAATTTCAGAAACCAAAGAAATCTAAACCTATGTTTTCAAAAATGCATGATGAATGTCTGACTGATCAGTTTGGTAAACCAATTTCAATCAATTCAACTGGTCAAAGACTATGTTATGTTTGTCGTAAGAGGGGTCATTATGCTAATAATTGTCCTACGACAACTAACAATTCATCATTACATGCAAAGCATACAATGTATGCTGATCCAGATGGCATTATTTTTAGTGAACCAATACCCAATACTAATTTTTCCTGGAAAAAGAAGATTACTTCGGAAAAGTTGGGTAGTAGTTCTGATTGTCACTCATCTGTTGACAATGGTTCACTAGAAATCAGAACACCAAAACAAGAATGGAGACCAAAAGTAGTCTCCACGGCCAACACAGATTTTGTTGAAGACACTGGGCGACCTATCATCGTTGGGGATGAGGGTCGGGGTCTTAAAAACTTACTATTTTCCAGTGTTTGCAGGTATTTCAGGAAGACCTATTAGTAATCGAGAGGTTACTGACAGTGAGATACTTGGGTTTTAAGTTAAAATGCATCGTTTCTATCTTTGCAACACAGATTCATTTTCAAAAATGTATCAAGTCTTGATCGATCATTTTCATTTTTTGTTCTTCATTTTTCTTTCACTCATATTCTTAGGGGGAGAAAATTTGAAAATTAAAAAAAAAATAGTATTTGTTTGAATTTTAGGGGGAGAAATTTGGAAAATATAAAAAAAAATGAAACTTTGAGAAATTGATCCGACAATAGCAAGAAATGATGGTACATCAGCATATACGATTATCTGCCATGGATAGAGTAAGTCTAAAGGCTGTAGGTTCTTGTATGATCTGTGAATGTGCATGACTAATCTGATATCTGCAAGTAAGATATAAACATAAAGCTTGCCTGATAATCTTTGGTTGTTTGCTTCTTGATGAATGCTATGTGATGAATCTAATAAAAATAGAATAAAGAGATATCCTGATGAATGCATGTTTTCATTTTGAAAGATTTAAACTTGTTTGATTTTCTTTATTTTGTCAAACGATCGGACTTTCTCTGCGTATCGAAAGATCGACCAGATTGTTGTTCGTTTGACGTTCTGCTTTATTTTCATTGGTGTTTCGTATAATCCATCGGACTTTCTCTGCGCGTTCGGAAGAACCGACCTGATTGTTGTTGGATTATACAATTTCAGCTTGTTTTGCTTTCTTATTTTCTCAAATACTTGGGCTTTCTCTGCGTGTCCACAAGACCGACCTGATTGCTAGGTATTTGAGGTTCTGCTTTATTTTTGAATGACTCATCAAGGATGATTAAATCTCAAAGAAAGTTGTTTTTATGATAAAAATGATGATTTGCTAGTATTTCTGATAGAAAAGAAGCCGAGTTATCAGTGCATGATAAAATTACCTTAAGCATATCTGAAAACGATAAATATGATTGGTGCATGCTGAAATAAACATCAAGGTTGTATTTGCGATTATATTGGCTTGCATGCTAATTAAGGCCGAAATTGAAATGTGCTAGATGCGTTATGTCTGATATGATCTTGCGTCGTGATCTTTCTCACAAAATACCAAAAATAGAGTTTGTTTTTGCATTGCAATTACATTTCATTTCTGGAAAAATTCAAAAAGATTTTCGGTGTGTTTTAGCATAAACTTTGAAAAATGAAAAAGATTTTAGGTTTGTTTTGATCTAAACTTTCAAAAAGCCAAAAAGATTTTGTTTCTGCTTTATTTTCGATTTGATCAACACGTGATACAAATTCAATTGGTATCAGATTTGATCAACACATGATCCTCATGTGAAGTATAACATACAAGACAACATGTTGTGATCCGAACCTACGGCGAACTCAGAGTTCGGACACTGACGAACCTGGTCCGAACCTGAGGTTCGGCTGATCGGGTTTTGGTTGTCTAGTTCAACTATAAATAGCTAAGTCTTGTATAGATTTAGGACTTCTTGATCAGATCTTGTATGTGTACTTTGTGGTGTTTCTCAGTGGTCTAATACAAATCTTTTGTATTTACTCTTGTGTTCTTTCTCGTTTTACATTGATTTCGATACGACCGAGTAGACGATCCAACGCTCACGCACTTTCAAGTGGTATCAGAGCTTTCGGTTCAATATACTGGTCGGAAATCTCTGTTTTCATCGGTTTGAGTCAACTTTTACAAATATGTTACTCATTTTTGTGTTCGGTTGATCATCTCGAGTGTACCTTTCGTGAAAAATCTTCTCCTATTTCATTCTTCTTGAGTTGTTCTGAATCACTGTCGAAAATTTCATCCAAAAACACTGAAAATCGCGAATGTTTTGTCAAATTGGTTTTGGTTAGTTTTAGGTTTGGCTAGGCTCTAAAGGTTCGGCAAATTAACCGCTTCGAACTCTAGGTTCGGATCAAGTTCGGCTGATTTCTGGGTTCGGATACTGTTTGGACATAGTTCGGATAAAGTTCAGCTGGGTTACATCTGGTTCGGTTAGAGTTCGGCTTGTATACTAGTTTGTCTAATCCGAAGTTAAGGTTCGGTTGAGGTTCGGTTATAATTTCAGTTCGGACAGGTTCAGACGAAGTTCGACAAAACAAATTGAGTTCGGTCGAGGTTCGGGTGTACAGTAACTTTTGGTCAAAATGAGTGTATTTCAAGCGTTTGCGGCAATTCAGAATTCGATGCAAGCTACAATGCAAACAATGATGAATTATGATAATAAAATCAGAACATGTCAGAAAGTTCCCAAATTGCTCAAATTGGAAGATTATCATAGTTGGGTTAAACGGTTTGAAGCGTATGTGGATACAAATGATATTGATATGTGGTTGGCATTTTCTGATCAATATGTCTATCCTAAAGATGAAACCGGGGAGCCAATTATTCAAAGAAAACTTACTTCTGAACAAAAGAAAGCATATCAAGCTGAGGAAAATGCGTATGGTACTTTGACAATGGCATTACCTAAAGAGTTACTACATCAATTTTCGGGAAACTATACATCGAAGAGATTATGGGATGCATTGGAAAAGAGATGTGAAGGCAATAACCAATATTAGAAAAGTCGACAAAAGGTTTTGAAGAAGGAATTTGATAGTTTCAAGCATTATCAGAATGAAACTATTCCAAATCTAATTGCAAGATTTGCACATTTAATGAGTGAAATGCGTCTGGTGAGTCTTACAAAAGAAGAAGCTGATATGAAAGAAAAGATTTTGGAGGCTTTACCTGAGAAATGGGAGAATTACATGATGATGATCACTCATGATAAAGAATATCCAGGATTGTCATTTAATGATCTGATTCAAAGAATTCAAGCAAGGGATATGGAGTTAATGGTAAATAAATCTCTTCCGCCATAGATTCAAAATTAATGCTGTGAAGTCTAATATTCTTAGTTCCGCACATCCTACAGCATTCATTGCAGGTAAATCTGAAAATTCTGATTATTCTGCTGGTTGTACTGTTTCAATTCCTAGTTCTTCAACTCAAAATGCTTTGTCTGCTCAAACTATCGATGATTATAATTCTTTAATGTCTGCATTGGTATCTTCATATTTTGGGGTTATCACTGGTTCTGTGAGTAATGCTGAATTGACAAATGAAGATTAGAATCAGATTGATTATGATCATTTGGAAGAAATGCATCTAAATTGGCAATATGCTATGTTTGTTTGAAGGACGAAGAAATTTTTTAACAGAACTGGCAAGAAATGATAGAATCAGGATGGTAAGATTGGTTTAGACAAATCGAATGTTAAATGTTTCAAATGTTCTGTGTATGGACATTTTGCCCGAGAATGCCCAATGTCTATTGAAAACAAATTGAAGACAGGTCAACATGCTCATTTGGTGTTTACATCCT
>JBCNJP010008657.1:0-37982 GCA_039602395.1 Deinandra increscens subsp. villosa
CTAACCCTCATTGTCCCTAAACCCACTTTATTGTGCCATCATTGGTCCTAAACACAACGTATTGGTTATATGCACACATTAATGGGACTCATTCGTCCCAACAAAACACACCTTATTGGGCCATAATTGGTCGTAAACACAACTTATTGGTTATATACACACTTTATTGGGACTCATTAGTCCCAACTAAACACACATTATTGGGCCATCATTGGTCCTAAACACAACTTATTGGTTATATAAGACACACCTTACTAGGACTTATTGGTCCCAACCGACCCTCATTGCCCTACTAAACACACCTTATTGGGCCATCATTGGTCCTAAACACAACTTATTGGTTATATGCACACATTAGTGGGACTCATTGGTCCCAACTAAACACACCTTATTGGGCCATAATTGGTCGTAAACACAACTTATTGGTTATATACACACTTTATTGTGACTCATTGGTCCCAACGGACCCTCATTGCCCTTAAACACACATTATTGGGCCATCATTGGTCCTAAACACAACTTATTGGTTATATAAGACACACCTTACTAGGACTTATTGGTCCCAACCGACCCTCATTGCCCTACTAAACACACCTTATTGGGCCATCATTGGTCCTAAACACAACTTATTGGTTATATACACACCTTAGTGGGACTCATTAGTCCCAACTAAACACACATTATTGGGCCATCATTGGTCCTAAACACAACTTATTGGTTATATACACACCTTACTAGGACTTATTGGTTCTAACCGACCCTCATTGCCCTACTAAACACACCTTATTGGTCCATCATTGGTCCTAAACATAATTTATTGGTTATATACACACCTTAGTGGGACTCATTAGTCCCAACTACACACACCATATTGGGCCATAATTGGTCGTAAACACAACTTATTGGTTATATAAACACCTTATTAGGACTAATTGGTGCCAACTAACCCTCATTGTCCCTAAACCCACTTTATTGTGCCATCATTGGTCCTAAACACAATGTATTGGTTATATGCACACATTAGTGGGACTCATTGGTCCCAACTAAACACACCTTATTGGGCCATAAATGGTCCTAAACACAACTTATTGGTTATATACACACTTTATTGGGACTCATTGGTCCCAACTGACCATCATTGCCCTTAAACACACATTATTGGGCCATCATTGGTCCTAAACACAACTTATTGGTTATATAAGACACACCTTACTAGGACTTATTGGTCCCAACCGACCCTCATTGCCCTACTAAACACTCCTTACAGGGCCATCATTCGTCCTAAACACAACTTATTGGTTATATACAAACCTTAGTGGGACTCATTAGTCCCAACTAAACACACATTATTGGGCCATCATTGGTCCTAAACACAACATATTGGTTATATAAGACACACCTTACTAGGACTTATTGGTCCCAACCGACCCTCATTGCCCTACTAATCACACCTTATTGGGCCATCATTGGTCCTAAACACAACTTATTGGTTATATGCACACATTAGTGGGACTCATTGGTCCCAACTAAACACACCTTATTGGGCCATAATTGGTCGTAAACACAACTTATTGGTTATATACACACTTTATTGTGACTCATTGGTCCCAACGGACCCTCATTGCCCTTAAACACACATTATTTGGCCATCATTTGTACTAAACACAACTTATTGGTTATATAAGACAAACCTTACTAGGACTTATTGGTCCCAACCGACCCTCATTGCCACTACCTAAACACAACTTATTGGTTATATACACACCTTAGTGGGACTCATCAGTCCCAACTAAACACACATTATTGGGCCATCATTGGTCCTAAACACAACTTATTGGTTATATGCACACCTTACTAGGACTTATTGGTTCTAACCGACCCTCATTGCCCTACTAAACACACCTTATTAGGCCATCATTGGTCCTAAACATAATTTATTGGTTATATACACACCTTAGTGGGACTCATTAGTCCCAACTAAACACACCATACTGGGCCATAATTGGTCGTAAACACAACTTATTGGTTATATAAACACCTTATTAGGACTCATTGGTGCCAACTAACCCTCATTGTCCCTAAACCCACTTTATTGTGCCATCATTGCTCCTAAACACAACGTATTGGTTATATGCACACATTAGTGGGACTCATTGGTCCTAACTAAACACACCTTATTGGGCCATAATTGGTCGTAAACACAACTTATTGGTTATATACACACTTTATTGGGACTCATTGGTCCCAACGAACCCTCATTGCCCTTAAACACACATTATTGGGCCATCATTGGTCCTAAACACAACTTATTGGTTATATAAGACACACCTTACTAGGACTTATTGGTCCCAACCGACCCTCATTGCCCTACTAAACACACCTTATTAGGCCATCATTGGACCTAAACACAACTTATTGGTTATATACACACCTTAGTGGGACTCATTATTCCCAACTAAACACACATTATTGGGCCATAATTGGTCGTAAACACAACTTATTGGTTATATACACACTTTATTGTGACTCATTGGTCCCAACGGACACTCATTGCCCTTAAATACACATTATTGGGCCATCATTTGTACTAAACACAACTTATTGGTTATATAAGACAGACCTTACTAGGACTTATTGGTCCCAACCGACCCTCATTGCCCTACTAAACACACCTTATTGGGCCATCATTGGTCCTAAACACAACTTATTGGTTATATACACACCTTAGTGGGACTCATTAGTCTCAACTAAACACACATTATTGGGCCATCATTCGTCCTAAACACAACTTATTGGTTATATACACACCTTACTAGGACTTATTGGTTCTAACCGACCCTCATTGCCCTACTAAACACACCTTATTAGGCCATCATTGGTCCTAAACATAATTTATTGGTTATATACACACCTTAGTGGGACTCATTAGTCCCAACTAAACACACCATACTGGGCCATAATTGGTCGTAAACACAACTTGTTGGTTATATAAACACCTTATTAGGACTCATTGGTGCCAACTAACCCTCATTGTCCCTAAACCCACTTTATTGTTCCATCATTGGTCCTAAACACAACATATTGGTTATATGCACACATTAGTGGGACTCATTGGTCCTAACTAAACACAACTTATTGGGCCTTAATTGGTCGTAAACACAACTTATTGGTTATATACACACTTTATTGGGACTCATTGGTCCCAACGAACCCTCATTGCCCTTAAACACACATTATTGGGCCATCATTGGTCCTAAACACAACTTATTGGTTATATAAGACACACCTTACTAGGACTTATTGGTCCCAACCGACCCTCATTGCCCTACTAAACACACCTTATTGGGCCATCATTGGACCTAAACACAACTTATTGGTTATATACACACCTTAGTGGGACTCATTATTCCCAACTAAACACACATTATTGGGCCATAATTGGTCGTAAACACAACTTATTGGTTATATACACACTTTATTGTGACTCATTGGTCCCAACGAACACTCATTGCCCTTAAACACACATTATTGGGCCATCATTTGTACTAAACACAACTTATTGATTATATAAGACAGACCTTACTAGGACTTATTGGTCCCAACCGACCCTCATTGCCCTACTAAACACACCTTATTGGGCCATCATTGGTCCTAAACACAACTTATTGGTTATATACACACCTTAGTGGGACTAATTAGTCTCAACTAAACACACATTATTGGGCCATCATTCGTCCTAAACACAACTTATTGGTTATATACACACCTTACTAGGACTTATTGGTTCTAACCGACCCTCATTGCCCTACTAAACACACCTTATTAGGCCATCATTGGTCCTAAACATAATTTATTGGTTATATACACACCTTAGTGGGACTCATTAGTCCTAACTAAACACACTATACTGGGCCATAATTGGTCGTAAACACAACTTGTTGGTTATATAAACACCTTATTAGGACTCATTGGTGCCAACTAACCCTCATTGTCCCTAAACCCACTTTATTGTGCCATCATTGATCCTAAACACAACGTATTGGTTATATGCACACATTAGTGGGACTCATTGGTCCCAACTAAACACACCTTATTGGGCCATAATTGGTCGTAAACACAACTTATTGGTTATATACACACTTTATTGTAACTCATTGGTCCCAACGGACCCTCATTGCCCTTAAACACACATTATTGGGCCATCATTTGTACTAAACACAACTTATTGGTTATATAAGACAAACCTTACTAGGACTTATTGGTCCCAACCGACCCTCATTGCCCTACTAAACACACCTTATTGGGCCATCATTGGTCCTAAACACAACTTATTGGTTATATACACACCTTAGTGGGACTCATCAGTCCCAACTAAACACACATTATTGGGCCATCATTGGTCCTAAACACAACTTATTGGTTATATGCACACCTTACTAGGACTTATTGGTTCTAACCGACCCTCATTGCCCTACTAAACACACCTTATTAGGCCATCATTGGTCCTAAACATAATTTATTGGTTATATACACACCTTAGTGGGACTCATTAGTCCCAACTAAACACACCATACTGGGCCATAATTGGTCGTAAACACAACTTATTGGTTATATAAACACCTTATTAGGACTCATTGGTGCCAACTAACCCTCATTGTCCCTAAACCCACTTTATTGTGCCATCATTTCTCCTAAACACAACGTATTGGTTATATGCACACATTAGTGGGACTCATTGGTCCTAACTAAACACACCTTATTGGGCCATAATTGGTCGTAAACACAACTTATTGGTTATATACACACTTTATTGGGACTCATTGGTCCCAACGAACCCTCATTGCCCTTAAACACACATTATTGGGCCATCATTGGTCCTAAACACAACTTATTGGTTATATAAGACACACCTTACTAGGACTTATTGGTCCCAACCGACCCTCATTGCCCTACTAAACACACCTTATTGGGCCATCATAGGACCTAAACACAACTTATTGGTTATATACACACCTTAGTGGGACTCATTATTCCCAACTAAACACACATTATTGGGCCATAATTGGTCGTAAACACAACTTATTGGTTATATACACACTTTATTGTGACTCATTGGTCCCAACGGACACTCATTGCCCTTAAACACACATTATTGGGCCATCATTTGTACTAAACACAACTTATTGGTTATATAAGACAGACCTTACTAGGACTTATTGGTCCCAACCGACCCTCATTGCCCTACTAAACACACCTTATGGGCCATCATTGGTCCTAAACACAACTTATTGGTTATATACACACCTTAGTGGGACTCATTAGTCTCAACTAAACACACATTATTGGGCCATCATTCGTCCTAAACACAACTTATTGGCTATATACACACCTTACTAGGACTTATTGGTTCTAACCGACCCTCATTGCCCTACTAAACACACCTTATTAGGCCATCATTGGTCCTAAACATAATTTATTGGTTATATACACACCTTAGTGGGACTCATTAGTCCCAACTAAACACACCATACTGGGCCATAATTGGTCGTAAACACAACTTGTTGGTTATATAAACACCTTATTAGGACTCATTGGTGCCAACTAACCCTCATTGTCCCTAAACCCACTTTATTGTGCCATCATTGGTCCTAAACACAACATATTGGTTATATGCACACATTAGTGGGACTCATTGGTCCTAACTAAACACAACTTATTGGGCCTTAATTGGTCGTAAACACAACTTATTGGTTATATACACACTTTATTGGGACTCATTGGTCCCAACGAACCCTCATTGCCCTTAAACACACATTATTGGGCCATCATTGGTCCTAAACACAACTTATTGGTTATATAAGACACACCTTACTAGGACTTATTGGTCCCAACCGACCCTCATTGCCCTACTAAACACACCTTATTGGGCCATCATTGGACCTAAACACAACTTATTGGTTATATACACACCTTAGTGGGACTCATTATTCCCAACTAAACACACATTATTGGGCCATAATTGGTCGTAAACACAACTTATTGGTTATATACACACTTTATTGTGACTCATTGGTCCCAACGAACACTCATTGCCCTTAAACACACATTATTGGGCCATCATTTGTACTAAACACAACTTATTGATTATATAAGACAGACCTTACTAGGACTTATTGGTCCCAACCGACCCTCATTGCCCTACTAAATACACCTTATTGGGCCATCATTGGTCCTAAACACAACTTATTGGTTATATACACACCTTAGTGGGACTCATTAGTCTCAACTAAACACACATTATTGGGCCATCATTCGTCCTAAACACAACTTATTGGTTATATACACACCTTACTAGGACTTATTGGTTCTAACCGACCCTCATTGCCCTACTAAACACACCTTATTAGGCCATCATTGGTCCTAAACATAATTTATTGGTTATATACACACCTTAGTGGGACTCATTAGTCCTAACTAAACACACTATACTGGGCCATAATTGGTCGTAAACACAACTTGTTGGTTATATAAACACCTTATTAGGACTCATTGGTGCCAACTAACCCTCATTGTCCCTAAACCCACTTTATTGTGCCATCATTGATCCTAAACACAACGTATTGGTTATATGCACACATTAGTGGGACTCATTGGTCCCAACTAAACACACCTTATTGGGCCATAATTGGTCGTAAACACAACTTATTGGTTATATACACACCTTATTGGGACTCATTGGTCCCAACGGACCCTCATTGCCCTTAAACACACATTATTGGGCCATCATTGGTCCTAAACACAACTTATTGGTTATATAAGACACACCTTACTAGGACTTATTGGTCCCAACTGACCCTCATTGCCCTACTAAACACACCTTATTGGGCCATCAATGGTCCTAAACACAACTTATTGGTTATATACAAACCTTAATGGGACTCATTAGTCCCAACTAAACACACATTATTGGGCCATCATTGGTCCTAAACACAACATATTGGTTATATAAGACACACCTTACTAGGACTTATTGGTCCCAACCGACCCTCATTGCCCTACTAAACACACCTTATTGGGCCATCATTGGTCCTAAACACAACTTATTGGTTATATGCACACATTAGTGGGACTCAGTGGTCCCAACTAAACACACCTTATTGGGCCATAATTGGTCGTAAACACAACTTATTGGTTATATACACACTTTATTGTGACTCATTGGTCCCAACGGACCCTCATTGCCCTTAAACATACATTATTGGGCCATCATTTGTACTAAACACAACTTATTGGTTATATAAGACACACCTTACTAGGACTTATTGGTCCCAACCGACCCTCATTGCCCTACTAAACACACCTTATTGGGCCATCAATGGTCCTAAACACAACTTATTGGTTATATACACACCTTAGTGGGACTCATTAGTCCCAACTAAACACACATTATTGGGGCATCATTGGTCCTAAACACAACTTATTGGTTATATACACACCTTACTAGGACTTATTGGTTCTAACCGACCCTCATTGCCCTACTAAGCACACCTTATTAGGCCATCATTGGTCCTAAACATAATTTATTGGTTATATACACACCTTAGTGGGACTCATTAGTCCCAACTAAACATACCATACTAGGCCATAATTGGTCGTAAACACAAGTTATTGGTTATATAAACACCTTATTAGGACTCATTGGTGCCAACTAACCCTCATTGTCCCTAAACCCACTTTATTGTGCCATCATTGCTCCTAAACACAACGTATTGGTTATATGCACACATTAGTGGGACTCATAGGTCCCAACTAAACACACCTTATTGGGCCATAATTGGTCGTAAACACAACTTATTGTTTATATACACACTTTATTGGGACTCATTGGTCCCAACGGACCCTCATTGCCCTTAAACACACATTATTGGGCCATCATTGGTCCTAAACACAACTTATTGGTTATATAAGACACACCTTACTAGGACTTATTGGTCCCAACCGACCCTCATTGCCCTACTAAACACACCTTATTGGGCCATCATTGGTCCTAAACACAACTTATTGGTTATATACACACCCTAGTGGGACTCATTAGTCCCAACTAAACACACATTATTGGGCCATCATTGGTCCTAAACACACCTTATTGGTTATATACACACCTTACTAGGACTTATTGGTTCTAACCGACCCTCATTGCCCTACTAAGCACACCTTATTAGGCCATCATTGGTCCTAAACATAATTTATTGGTTATATACACACCTTAGTGGGACTCATTAGCCCCAACTAAACACACCATACTAGGCCATAATTGGTCGTAAACACAAGTTATTGGTTATATAAACACCTTATTAGGACTCATTGGTGCCAACTAACCCTCATTGTCCCTAAACCCACTTTATTGTGCCATCATTGCTCCTAAACACAACGTATTGGTTATATGCACACATTAGTGGGACTCATTGGTCCCAACTAAACACACCTTATTGGGCCATAATTGGTCGTAAACACAACTTATTGTTTATATACACACTTTATTGGGACTCATTGGTCCCAACGGACCCTCATTGCCCTTAAACACACATTATTGGGCCATAATTGGTCCT
Organism: Deinandra increscens subsp. villosa; assembly: GCA_039602395.1. NCBI lineage: Eukaryota > Viridiplantae > Streptophyta > Magnoliopsida > Asterales > Asteraceae > Deinandra > Deinandra increscens. The sequence goes on from JBCNJP010008657.1 coordinate 8,610, forward strand.
AAACACAACTTATTGGTTATATAAGACACACCTTACTATGACTTATTGGTCCCAACTGACCCTCATTGCCCTACTAAACACACCTTATTGGGCCATCATTGGTCCTAAACACAACTTATTGGTTATATACGAACCTTAGTGGGACTCATTAGTCCCAACTAAACACACATTATTGGGCCATCATTGGTCCTAAACACAACATATTGGTTATATAAGACACACCTTACTGGGACTTATTGGTCCCAACCGACCCTCATTGCCCTACTAAACACACCTTATTGGGCCATCATTGGTCCTAAACACAACTTATTGGTTATATGCACACATTAGTGGGACTCATTGGTCCCAACTAAACACACCTTACTGGGCCATAATTGGTCGTAAACACAACTTATTGGTTATATACACACTTTATTGTGACTCATTGGTCCCAACGGACCCTCATTGCCCTTAAACACACATTATTGGGCCATCATTTGTACTAAACACAACTTATTGGTTATATAAGACACACCTTACTAGGACTTATTGGTCCCAACCGACCCTCATTGCCCTACTAAACACACCTTATTGGGCCATCAATGGTCCTAAACACAACTTATTGGTTATATACACACCTTAGTGGGATCATTAGTCCCAACTAAACACACATTATTGGGGCATCATTGGTCCTAAACACAACTTATTGGTTATATACACACCTTACTAGGACTTATTGGTTCTAACCGACCCTCATTGCCCTACTAAGCACACCTTATTAGGCCATCATTGGTCCTAAACATAATTTATTGGTTATACACACACCTTAGTGGGACTCATTAGTCCCAACTAAACACACCATACTAGGCCATAATTGGTCGTAAACACAAGTTATTGGTTATATAAACACCTTATTAGGACTCATTGGTGCAAACTAACCCTCATTGTCCCTAAACCCACTTTAAGTGTGCCATCATTGCTCCTAAACACAACGTATTGGTTATATGCACACATTAGTGGGACTCATTGGTCCCAACTAAACACACCTTATTGGGCCATAATTGGTCGTAAACACAACTTATTGTTTATATACACACTTTATTGGGACTCATTGGTCCCAACGGACCCTCATTGCCCTTAAACACACATTATTGGGCCATCATTGGTCCTAAACACAACTTATTGGTTATATAAGACACACCTTACTAGGACTTATTGGTCCTAACCGACCCTCATTGCCCTACTAAACACACCTTATTGGGCCATCATTGGTCCTAAACACAACTTATTGGTTATATACACACCTTAGTGGGACTCATTAGTCCCAACTAAACACACATTATTGGGCCATCATTGGTCCTAAACACAACTTATTGGTTATATACACACCTTACTAGGACATATTGGTTCTAACCGACCCTCATTGCCCTACTAAACACACCTTATTGGTCCATCATTGGTCCTAAACATAATTTATTGGTTATATACACACCTTAGTGGGACTCATTAGTCCCAACTACACACACCATACTAGGCCATAATTGGTCGTAAACACAAGTTATTGGTTATATAAACACCTTATTAGGACTCATTGGTGCAAACTAACCCTCATTGTCCCTAAACCCACTTTAAGTGTGCCATCATTGCTCCTAAACACAACGTATTGGTTATATGCACACATTAGTGGGACTCATTGGTCCCAACTAAACACACCTTATTGGGCCATAATTGGTCGTAAACACAACTTATTGTTTATATACACACTTTATTGGGACTCATTGGTCCCAACGGACCCTCATTGCCCTTAAACACACATTATTGGGCCATCATTGGTCCTAAACACAACTTATTGGTTATATAAGACACACCTTACTAGCACTTATTGGTCCCAACCGACCCTCATTGCCCTACTAAACACTCCTTAGAGGGCCATCATTGGTCCTAAACAAAACTTATTGGTTATATACAAACCTTAGTGGGACTCATTAGTCCCAACTAAACACACATATTGGTTATATAAGACACACCTTACTAGGACTTATTGGTCCCAACCGACCCTCATTGCCCTACTAAACACACCTTATTGGGCCATCTTTGGTCCTAAACACAACTTATTGGTTATATGCACACATTAGTGGGACTCATTGGTCCCAACTAAACACACCTTATTGGGCCATAATTGGTCGTAAACACAACTTATTGGTTATATACACACTTTATTGTGACTCATTGGTCCCAACGGACCCTCATTGCCCTTAAACACACATTATTGGGCCATCATTTGTACTAAACACAACTTATTGGTTATATAAGACACACCTTACTAGGACTTATTGGTCCCAACCGACCCTCATTGCCCTACTAAACACACCTTATTGGGCCATCATTGGTCCTAAACACAACTTATTGGTTATATAAGACACACCTTACTAGGACTTATTGGTCCCAACCGACCCTCATTGCCCTACTAAACACACCTTATTGGACCATCATTGGTCCTAAACACAACTTATTGGTTATATACACACCTTAGTGGGACTCATTAGTCCCAACTAAACACATATTATTGGGCCATCATTGGTCCTAAACACAACTTATTGGTTATATGCACACCTTACTAGGACTTATTGGTTCTAACCGACCCTCATTGCCCTACTAAACACACCTTATTAGGCCATCATTGGTCCTAAACATAATTTATTGGTTATATACACACCTTAGTGGGACTCATTAGTCCCAACTAAACACACCATACTGGGCCATAATTGGTCGTAAACACAACTTATTGGTTATATAAACACCTTATTAGGACTCATTGGTGCCAACTAACCCTCATTGTCCCTAAACCCACTTTATTGTGCCATCATTGCTCCTAAACACAACGTATTGGTTATATGCACACATTAGTGGGACTCATTGATCCCAACTAAACACACCTTATTGGGCCATAATTGGTCGTAAACACAACTTATTGGTTATATACACACTTTATTGGGACTCATTGGTCCCAACTGACCATCATTGCCCTTAAACACACATTATTGGGCCATCATTGGTCCTAAACACAACTTATTGGTTATATAAGACACACCTTACTAGGACTTATTGGTCCCAACCGACCCTCATTGCCCTACTAAACACTCCTTAGAGGGCCATCATTGGTCCTAAACACAACTTATTGGTTATATACAAACCTTAGTGGGACTCATTAGTCCCAACTAAACACACATTATTGGGCCATCATTGGTCCTAAACACAACATATTGGTTATATAAGACACACCTTACTAGGACTTATTGGTCCCAACCGACCCTCATTGCCCTACTAAACACACCTTATTGGGCCATCTTTGGTCCTAAACACAACTTATTGGTTATATGCACACATTAGTGGGACTCATTGGTCCCAACTAAACACACCTTATTGGGCCATAATTGGTCGTAAACACAACTTATTGGTTATATACACACTTTATTGTGACTCATTGGTCCCAACGGACCCTCATTGCCCTTAAACACACATTATTGGGCCATCATTTGTACTAAACACAACTTATTGGTTATATAAGACACACCTTACTAGGACTTATTGGTCCCAACCGACCCTCATTGCCCTACTAAACACACCTTATTGGGCCATCATTGGTCCTAAACACAACTTATTGGTTATATACACACCTTAGTGGGACTCATTAGTCCCAACTAAACACACATTATTGGGCCATCATTGGTCCTAAACACAACTTATTGGTTATATGCACACCTTACTAGGACTTATTGGTTCTAACCGACCCTCATTGCCCTACTAAACACACCTTATTAGGCCATCATTGGTCCTAAACATAATTTATTGGTTATATACACACCTTAGTGGGACTCATTAGTCCCAACTAAACACACCATACTGGGCCATAATTGGTCGTAAACACAACTTATTGGTTATATAAACACCTTATTAGGACTCATTGGTGCCAACTAACCCTCATTGTCCCTAAACCCACTTTATTGTGCCATCATTGCTCCTAAACACAACGTATTGGTTATATGCACACATTAGTGGGACTCATTGGTCCCAACTAAACACACCTTATTGGGCCATAATTGGTCGTAAACACAACTTATTTGTTATATACACACTTTATTGGGACTCATTGGTCCCAACGGACCCTCATTGCCCTTAAACACACATTATTGGGCCATCATTGGTCCTAAACACAACTTATTGGTTATATAAGACACACCTTACTAGGACTTATTGGTCCCAACCGACCCTCATTGCTCTACTAAACACGCCTTATTGGGCCATCATTGGTCCTAAACACAACTTATTGGTTATATACAAACCTTAGTGGGACTCATTAGTCCCAACTAAACACACATTATTGGGCCATCATTGGTCCTAAACACAACTTATTGGTTATATACACACCTTACTAGGACTTATTGGTTCTAACCGACCCTCATTGCCCTACTAAACACACCTTATTGGGCCATCATTGGTCCTAAACATAATTTATTGGTTATATACACACCTTAGTGGGACTCATTAGTCCCAACTACACACACCATATTGGGCCATAATTGGTCGTAAACACAACTTATTGGTTATATAAACACCTTATTAGGACTCATTGGTGCCAACTAACCCTCATTGTCCCTAAACCCACTTTATTGTGCCATCATTGGTCCTAAACACAATGTATTGGTTATATGCACACATTAGTGGGACTCATTGGTCCCAACTAAACACACCTTATTGGGCAATATTTGGTCGTAAACACAACTTATTGGTTATATACACACTTTATTGGGACTCAGTGGTCCCAACTGACCCTCATTGCCCTTAAACACACATTATTGGGCCATCATTGGTCCTAAACACAACTTATTGGTTATATAAGACACACCTTACTAGGACTTATTGGTCCCAACCGACCCTCATTGCCCTACTAAACACACCTTATTGGGCCATCATTGGTCCTAAACACAACTTATTGGTTATATCCACACATTAGTGGGACTCATTGGTCCCAACTAAACACACCTTATTGGGCCATAATTGGTCGTAAACACAACTTATTGGTTATATACACACTTTATTGTGACTCATTGGTCCTAACGGACCTTCATTGCCCTTAAACACACATTATTGGCCCATCATTTGTACTAAACACAACTTATTGGTTATATAAGACACACCTTACTAGGACTTATTGGTCCCAACCGACCCTCATTGCCCTACTAAACACACCTTATTGGGCCATCATTGGTCCTAAACATAACTTATTGGTTATATACACACCTTAGTGGGACTCATTAGTCCCAACTAAACACACATTATTGGGCCATCATTGGTCCTAAACACAACTTATTGGTTATATACACACCTTACTAGGACTTATTGGTTCTAACCGACCCTCATTGCCCTACTAAACACACCATACTGGGCCATAATTGGTCCTAAACACAACTTATTGGTTATATAAGACACACCTTACTAGGACTTATTGGTCCCAACCGACCCTCATTGCCCTACTAAACACACCTTATTGGGCCATCATTGGTCCTAAACACAACTTATTGGTTACAACACACCTTAGTGGGACTCATTAGTCCCAACTAAACACACATTATTGGGCCATCATTCGTCCTAAACACAACTTATTGGTTATATACACACCTTACTAGGACTTATTGGTTCTAACCGACCCTCATTGCCCTAGTAAACACACCTTATTGGGCCATCATTGGTCCTAAACATAATTTATTGGTTATATACACACCTTAGTGGGACTCATTAGTCCCAACTACACACACCGTATTAGGCCATAATTGGTCGTAAACACAACTTATTGGTTATATAAACACCTTATTAGGACTCATTGGTGCCAACTAACCCTAATTGTCCCTAAACCCACTTTATTGTTCCATCATTGGTCCTAAACACAACGTATTGCTTATATGCACACATTAGTGGGACTCATTGGTCCCAACTAAACACACCTTATTGGGCCATAATTGGTCGTAAACACAACTTATTGGTTATATACACACTTTATTGGGACTCATTGGTCCCAACTGACCCTCATTGCCCTTAAACACACATTATTGGGCCATCATTGGACCTAAACACAACTTATTGGTTATATAAGACACACCTTACTAGGACTTATTAGTCCCAACCGACCCTCATTGCCCTACTAAACACACCTTATTGGGCCATCATTGGTCCTAAACACAACTTATTGGTTATATACACACCTTAGTGGGACTCATTAGTCCCAACTAACCACACATTATTGGGCCATCATTCGTCCTAAACACAACTTATTGGTTATATACAAACCTTAGTGGGACTCATTAGTCCCAACTAAACACACATTATTGGGCCATCATTGGTCCTAAACACAACTTATTGGTTATATAAGACACGCCTTACTAGGACTTATTGGTCCCAACCGACCCTCATTGCCCTACTAAACACACCTTATTGTGCCATCATTGGTCCTAAACACAACGTATTGCTTATATGCACACATTAGTGGGACTCATTGGTCCCAACTAAACACACCTTATTGGGCCATAATTGGTCGTAAACACAACTTATTGGTTATATACACACTTTATTGGGACTCATTGGTCCCAACTGACCCTCATTGCCCTTAAACACACATTATTGGGCCATCATTGGACCTAAACACAACTTATTGGTTATATAAGACACACCTTACTAGGACTTATTGGTCCCAACCGACCCTCATTGCCCTACTAAACACTCTTTATAGGGCCATCATTGGTCCTAAACACAACTTATTGGTTATATACACACCTTACTAGGACTTATTGGTCCTAACCGACCCTCATTTCCCTACTAAGCACACCTTATTGGGCCATCATTGGTCCTAAACATAAATTAATTGGTTATATACACACCTTAGTGGGACTCATTAGTCCCAACTAAACACACCATATTGGGCCATAATTGGTCGTAAACACAACTTATTGGTTATATAAACACCCTATTAGGACTCATTGGTGCCAACTAACGCTCATTGTCCCTAAACCCACTTTATTGTGCCATCATTGGTCCTAAACAGAACGTATTGGTCATATACACACATAAGTGGGACTCATTGGTCCCAACTAAACACACCTTTTTGGGCCATAATTGGTCTTAAACACAACTTATTGGTTATATACACACTTTATTGGGACTCATTGGTCCCAACGGACCCTCATTGCCCTTAAACACACATTATTGGGCCATCATTGGTCCTAAACACAACTTATTGGTTATATAAGACACACCTTACTAGGACTTATTAGTCCCAACCGACCCTCATTGCCCTACTAAACACACCTTATTGGGCCATCATTGGTCCTAAACACAACTTATTGGTTATATACACACCTTAGTGGGACTCATTAGTCCCAACTAACCACACATTATTGGGCCATCATTCGTCCTAAACACAACTTATTGGTTATATACAAACCTTAGTGGGAATCATTAGTCCCAACTAAACACACATTATTGGGCCATCATTGGTCCTAAACACAACTTATTGGTTATATAAGACACGCCTTACTAGGACTTATTGGTCCCAACCGACCCTCATTGCCCTACTAAACACACCTTATTGTGCCATCATTGGTCCTAAACACAACGTATTGGTTATATGCGCACATTAGTGGGACTCATTGGTCCCAACTAAACACACCTTATTGGGCCATAATTGGTCGTAAACACAACTTATTGGTTATATACACACTTTATTGGGACTCATTGGTCCCAACGGACCCTCATTGCCTTTAAACACGCATTATTGGGCCATCATTGGTCCTAAACACAACTTATTGGTTATATAAGACACACCTTACTAGGACTTATTGGTCCCAACCGACCCTCATTGCCCTACTAAACACACCTTATTGGGCCGTCATTGGTCCTAAACACAACTTATTGGTTATATAAACACCTTAGTGGGACTCATTAGTCCCAACTAAACACACATTATTGGGCCATCATTCGTCCTAAACACAACTTATTGGTTATATACACACCTTACTAGGACTTATTGGTTCTAACCGACCCTCATTGTCCTACTAAACACTCCTTATAGGGCCATCATTGGTCCTAAACACAACTTATTGGTTATATACAAACCTTAGTGGGACTCATTAGTCCCAACTAAACACACATTATTGGGCCATCATTGGTCCTAAACACAACTTATTGGTTATATAAGACACACCTTACTAGGACTTATTGGTCCCAACCGACCCTCATTGCCCTACTAAACACACCTTATTGTGCCATCATTGGTCCTAAACACAACGTATTGGTTATATGCGCACATTAGTGGTACTCATTGGTCCCAACTAAACACACCTTATTGGGCCATAATTGGTCGTAAACACAACTTATTGGTTATATACACACTTTATTGGGACTCATTGGTCCCAACGGACCCTCATTGCCCTTAAACACACATTATTGGGCCACCATTGGTCCTAAACACAACTTATTGGTTATATAAGACACACCTTACTAGGACTTATTGGTCCCAACCGACCCTCATTGCCCTACTAAACACACCTTATTGGGCCATCATTGGTCCTAAACACAACTTATTGGTTATATACACACCCTCTTGGGACTCATTAGTCCCAACTAAACACACATTATTGGGCCATCATTGGTCCTAAACACAACTTATTGGTTATATACACACCTTACTAGGACTTATTGGTTCTAACCGACCCTCATTGCCCTACTAAACACACCTTATTGGGCCATCATTGGTCCTAAACATAATTTATTGGTTATATACACACCTTAGTGGGACTCATTAGTCCCAACTACACACACCATATTGGGCCATAATTGGTCGTAAACACAACTTATTGGTTATATAAACACCTTATTAGGACTCATTGGTGCCAACTAACCCTCATTGTCCCTAAACCCACTTTATTGTGCCATCATTGGTCCTAAACACAACTTATTGGTTATATCCACACATCAGTGGGACTCATTGGTCCCAACTAAACACACCTTATTGGGCCATAATTGGTCGTAAACACAACTTATTGGTTATATACACACTTTATTGGGACTCAGTGGTCCCAACTGACCCTCATTGCCCTTAAACACAAATTATTGGGCCATCATTGGTCCTAAACACAACTTATTGGTTATATAAGACACACCTTACTAGGACTTATTGGTTCTAACCGACCCTCATTGCCCTACTAAACACTCCTTATAGGGCCATCATTGGTCCTAAACACAACTTATTGGTTATATACAAACCTTAGTGGGACTCATTAGTCCCAACTAAACACACATTATTGGGCCATCATTGGTCCTAAACACAACTTATTGGTTATATAAGACACACCTTACTAGGACTTATTGGTCCCAACCGACCCTCATTGCCCTACTAAACACACCTTATTGTGCCATCAATGGTCCTAAACACAACTTATTGGTTATATACACACCTTAGTGGGACTCATTAGTCCCAACTAAACACACATTATTGGGGCATCATTGGTCCTAAACACAACTTATTGGTTATATACACACCTTACTAGGACTTATTGGTTCTAACCGACCCTCATTGCCCTACTAAGCACACCTTATTAGGCCATCATTGGTCCTAAACATAATTTATTGGTTATACACACACCTTAGTGGGACTCATTAGTCCCAACTAAACACACCATACTAGGCCATAATTGGTCGTAAACACAAGTTATTGGTTATATAAACACCTTATTAGGACTCATTGGTGCAAACTAACCCTCATTGTCCCTAAACCCACTTTATTGTGCCATCATTGCTCCTAAACACAACGTATTGGTTATATGCACACATTAGTGGGACTCATTGGTCCCAACTAAACACACCTTATTGGGCCATTATTGGTCGTAAACACAACTTATTGTTTATATACACACTTTATTGGGACTCATTGGTCCCAACGGACCCTCATTGCCCTTAAACACACATTATTGGGCCATCATTGGTCCTAAACACAACTTATTGGTTATATAAGACACACCTTACTAGGACTTATTGGTCCCAACCGACCCTCATTGCCCTACTAAACACACCTTATTGGGCCATCATTGGTCCTAAACACAACTTATTGGGTATATAAGACACGCCTTACTAGGACTTATTGGTCCCAACCGACCCTCATTGCCCTACTAAACACACCTTATTGTGCCATCATTGGTCCTAAACACAACGTATTGGTTATATGCGCACATTAGTGGGACTCATTGGTCCCAACTAAACACACCTTATTGGGCCATAATTGGTCGTAAACACAACTTATTGGTTATATACACACTTTATTTGGACTCATTGGTCCCAACGGACCCTCATTGCCCTTAAACACACATTATTGGGCCACCATTGGTCCTAAACACAACTTATTGGTTATATAAGACACACCTTACTAGGACTTATTGTTCCCAACCGACCCTCATTGCCCTACTAAACACACCTTATTGGGCCATCATTGGTCCTAAACACAACTTATTGGTTATATACACACCCTCTTGGGACTCATTAGTCCCAACTAAACACACATTATTGGGCCATCATTGGTCCTAAACACAACTTATTGGTTATATACACACCTTACTAGGACTTATTGGTTCTAACCGACCCTCATTGCCCTACTAAACACACCTTATTGGGCCATCATTGGTCCTAAACATAATTTATTGGTTATATACACACCTTAGTGGGACTCATTAGTCCCAACTACACACACCATATTGGGCCATAATTGGTCGTAAACACAACTTATTGGTTATATAAACACCTTATTAGGACTCATTGGTGCCAACTAACCCTCATTGTCCCTAAACCCACTTTATTGTGCCATCATTGGTCCTAAACACAACTTATTGGTTATATAAGACACACCTTACTAGGACTTATTGGTCCCAACCGACCCTCATTGCCCTACTAAACACACCTTATTGGGCCATCATTGGTCCTAAACACAACTTATTGGGTATATAAGACACGCCTTACTAGGACTTATTGGTCCCAACCGACCCTCATTGCCCTACTAAACACACCTTATTGTGCCATCATTGGTCCTAAACACAACGTATTGGTTATATGCGCACATTAGTGGGACTCATTGGTCCCAACTAAACACACCTTATTGGGCCATAATTGGTCGTAAACACAACTTATTGGTTATATACACACTTTATTGGGACTCATTGGTCCCAACGGACCCTCATTGCCCTTAAACACACATTATTGGGCCACCATTGGTCCTAAACACAACTTATTGGTTATATAAGACACACCTTACTAGGACTTATTGGTCCCAACCGACCCTCATTGCCCTACTAAACACACCTTATTGGGCCATTATTGGTCCTAAACACAACTTATTGGTTATATACACACCCTCTTGGGACTCATTAGTCCCAACTAAACACACATTATTGGGCCATCATTGGTCCTAAACACAACTTATTGGTTATATACACACCTTACTAGGACTTATTGGTTCTAACCGACCCTCATTGCCCTACTAAACACACCTTATTGGGCCATCATTGGTCCTAAACATAATTTATTGGTTATATACACACCTTAGTGGGACTCATTGGTCCCAACTAAACACACCTTATTGGGCCATAATTGGTCGTAAACACAACTTATTGGTTATATACACACTTTATTGGGACTCAGTGGTCCCAACTGACCCTCATTGCCCTTAAACACAAATTATTGGGCCATCATTGGTCCTAGACACAACTTATTGGTTATATAAGACACACCTTACTAGGACTTATTGGTTCTAACCGACCCTCATTGCCCTACTAAACACTCCTTATAGGGCCATCATTGGTCCTAAACACAACTTATTGGTTATATACAAACCTTAGTGGGACTCATTAGTCCCAACTAAACACACATTATTGGGCCATCATTGGTCCTAAAGACAACTTATTGGTTATATAAGACACACCTTACTAGGACTTATTGGTCCCAACCGACCCTCATTGCCCTACTAAACACACCTTATTGTGCCATCAATGGTCCTAAACACAACTTATTGGTTATATACACACCTTAGTGGGACTCATTAGTCCCAACTAAACACACATTATTGGGGCATCATTGGTCCTAAACACAACTTATTGGTTATATACACACCTTACTAGGACTTATTGGTTCTAACCGACCCTCATTGCCCTACTAAGCACACCTTATTAGGCCATCATTGGTCCTAAACATAATTTATTGGTTATACACACACCTTAGTGGGACTCATTAGTCCCAACTAAACACACCATACTAGGCCATAATTGGTCGTAAACACAAGTTATTGGTTATATAAACACCTTATTAGGACTCATTGGTGCAAACTAACCCTCATTGTCCCTAAACCCACTTTATTGTGCCATCATTGCTCCTAAACACAACGTATTGGTTATATGCACACATTAGTGGGACTCATTGGTCCCAACTAAACACACCTTATTGGGCCATAATTGGTCGTAAACACAACTTATTGTTTATATACACACTTTATTGGGACTCATTGGTCCCAACGGACCCTCATTGCCCTTAAACACACATTATTGGGCCATCATTGGTCCTAAACACAACTTATTGGTTATATAAGACACACCTTACTAGGACTTATTGGTCCCAACCGACCCTCATTGCCCTACTGAACACACCTTATTGGGCCATCATTGGTCCTAAACACAACTTATTGGGTATATAAGACACGCCTTACTAGGACTTATTAGTCCCAACCGACCCTCATTGCCCTACTAAACACACCTTATTGTGCCATCATTGGTCCTAAACACAACGTATTGGTTATATGCGCACATTAGTGGGACTCATTGGTGCCAACTAAACACACCTTATTGGGCCATAATTGGTCGTAAACACAACTTATTGGTTATATACACACTTTATTGGGACTCATTGGTCCCAACGGACCCTCATTGCCCTTAAACACACATTATTGGGCCATCATTGGTCCTAAACACAACTTATTGGTTATATAAGACACACCTTACTAGGACTTATTGGTCCCAACCGACCCTCATTGCCCTACTAAACACACCTTATTGGGCCATCATTGGTCCTAAACACAACTTATTGGTTATATAAACACCTTAGTGGGACTCATTAGTCCCAACAAAACACACATTATTGGGCCATCATTCGTCCTAAACACAACTTATTGGTTATATACACACCTTACTAGGACTTATTGGTTCTAACCGACCCTCATTGCCCTACTAAACACACCTTATTGGGCCATCATTGGTCCTAAACATAATTTATTGGTTATATACACACCTTAGTGGGACTCATTAGTCCCAACTACACACACCATATTGGGCCATAATTGGTCGTAAACACAACTTATTGGTTATATAAACACCTTATTAGGACTCATTGGTGCCAACTAACCCTCATTGTCCCTAAACCCACTTTATTGTGCCATCATTGGTCCTAAACACAACTTATTGGTTATATAAGACACACCTTACTAGGACTTATTGGTCCCAACCGACCCTCATTGCCCTACTAAACACACCTTATTGGGCCATCATTGGTCCTAAACACAACTTATTGGGTATATAAGACACGCCTTACTAGGACTTATTGGTCCCAACCGACCCTCATTGCCCTACTAAACACACCTTATTGTGCCATCATTGGTCCTAAACACAACGTATTGGTTATATGCGCACATTAGTGGGACTCATTGGTCCCAACTAAACACACCTTATTGGGCCATAATTGGTCGTAAACACAACTTATTGGTTATATACACACTTTATTGGGACTCATTGGTCCCAACGGACCCTCATTGCCCTTAAACACACATTATTGGGCCACCATTGGTCCTAAACACAACTTATTGGTTATATAAGACACACCTTACTAGGACTTATTGGTCCCAACCGACCCTCATTGCCCTACTAAACACACCTTATTGGGCCATTATTGGTCCTAAACACAACTTATTGGTTATATACACACCCTCTTGGGACTCATTAGTCCCAACTAAACACACATTATTGGGCCATCATTGGTCCTAAACACAACTTATTGGTTATATACACACCTTACTAGGACTTATTGGTTCTAACCGACCCTCATTGCCCTACTAAACACACCTTATTGGGCCATCATTGGTCCTAAACATAATTTATTGGTTATATACACACCTTAGTGGGACTCATTGGTCCCAACTAAACACACCTTATTGGGCCATAATTGGTCGTAAACACAACTTATTGGTTATATACACACTTTATTGGGACTCAGTGGTCCCAACTGACCCTCATTGCCCTTAAACACAAATTATTGGGCCATCATTGGTCCTAGACACAACTTATTGGTTATATAAGACACACCTTACTAGGACTTATTGGTTCTAACCGACCCTCATTGCCCTACTAAACACTCCTTATAGGGCCATCATTGGTCCTAAACACAACTTATTGGTTATATACAAACCTTAGTGGGACTCATTAGTCCCAACTAAACACACATTATTGGGCCATCATTGGTCCTAAAGACAACTTATTGGTTATATAAGACACACCTTACTAGGACTTATTGGTCCCAACCGACCCTCATTGCCCTACTAAACACACCTTATTGTGCCATCAATGGTCCTAAACACAACTTATTGGTTATATACACACCTTAGTGGGACTCATTAGTCCCAACTAAACACACATTATTGGGGCATCATTGGTCCTAAACACAACTTATTGGTTATATACACACCTTACTAGGACTTATTGGTTCTAACCGACCCTCATTGCCCTACTAAGCACACCTTATTAGGCCATCATTGGTCCTAAACATAATTTATTGGTTATACACACACCTTAGTGGGACTCATTAGTCCCAACTAAACACACCATACTAGGCCATAATTGGTCGTAAACACAAGTTATTGGTTATATAAACACCTTATTAGGACTCATTGGTGCAAACTAACCCTCATTGTCCCTAAACCCACTTTATTGTGCCATCATTGCTCCTAAACACAACGTATTGGTTATATGCACACATTAGTGGGACTCATTGGTCCCAACTAAACACACCTTATTGGGCCATAATTGGTCGTAAACACAACTTATTGTTTATATACACACTTTATTGGGACTCATTGGTCCCAACGGACCCTCATTGCCCTTAAACACACATTATTGGGCCATCATTGGTCCTAAACACAACTTATTGGTTATATAAGACACACCTTACTAGGACTTATTGGTCCCAACCGACCCTCATTGCCCTACTGAACACACCTTATTGGGCCATCATTGGTCCTAAACACAACTTATTGGGTATATAAGACACGCCTTACTAGGACTTATTAGTCCCAACCGACCCTCATTGCCCTACTAAACACACCTTATTGTGCCATCATTGGTCCTAAACACAACGTATTGGTTATATGCGCACATTAGTGGGACTCATTGGTGCCAACTAAACACACCTTATTGGGCCATAATTGGTCGTAAACACAACTTATTGGTTATATACACACTTTATTGGGACTCATTGGTCCCAACGGACCCTCATTGCCCTTAAACACACATTATTGGGCCATCATTGGTCCTAAACACAACTTATTGGTTATATAAGACACACCTTACTAGGACTTATTGGTCCCAACCGACCCTCATTGCCCTACTAAACACACCTTATTGGGCCATCATTGGTCCTAAACACAACTTATTGGTTATATAAACACCTTAGTGGGACTCATTAGTCCCAACAAAACACACATTATTGGGCCATCATTCGTCCTAAACACAACTTATTGGTTATATACACACCTTACTAGGACTTATTGGTTCTAACCGACCCTCATTGTCCTACTAAACACTCCTTATAGGGCCATCATTGGTCCTAAACACAACTTATTGGTTATATACAAACCTTAGTGGGACTCATTAGTCCCAACTAAACACACATTATTGGGCCATCATTGGTCCTAAACACAACTTATTGGTTATATAAGACACACCTTACTAGGACTTATTGGTCCCAACCGACCCTCATTGCCCTACTAAACACACCTTATTGTGCCATCATTGGTCCTAAACACAACGTATTGGTTATATGCGCACATTAGTGGGACTCATTGGTCCCAACTAAACACACCTTATTGGGCCATCATTGGTCCTAAACACAACTTATTGGTTATATACACACCTTACTAGGACTTATTGGTTCTAACCGACCCTCATTGCCCTACTAAGCACACCTTATTAGGCCATCATTGGTCCTAAAAATAATTTATTGGTTATACACACACCATAGTGGGACTCATTAGTCCCAACTAAACACACCATACTAGGCCATAATTGGTCGTAAACACAAGTTATTGGTTATATTAACACCTTATTAGGACTCATTGGTGCAAACTAACCCTCATTGTCCCTAAACCCACTTTATTGTGCCATCATTGCTCCTAAACACAACGTATTGGTTATATGCACACATTAGTGGGACTCATTGGTCCCAACTAAACACACCTTATTGGGCCATAATTGGTCGTAAACACAACTTATTGTTTATATACACACTTTATTGGGACTCATTGGTCCCAACGGACCCTCATTGCCCTTAAACACACATTATTGGGCCATCATTGGTCCTAAACACAACTTATTGGTTATATAAGACACACCTTACTAGGACTTATTGGTCCCAACCGACCCTCATTGCCCTACTAAACACACCTTATTGGGCCATCATTGGTCCTAAACACAACTTATTGGTTATATAAGACACGCCTTACTAGGACTTATTGGTCCCAACCGACCCTCATTGCCCTACTAAACACACCTTATTGTGCCATCATTGGTCCTAAACACAACGTATTGGTTATATGCGCACATTAGTGGGACTCATTGGTCCCAACTAAACACACCTTATTGGGCCATAATTGGTCGTAAACACAACTTATCGGTTATATACACACTTTATTGGGACTCATTGGTCCCAACGGACCCTCATTGCCCTTAAACACACATTATTGGGCCATCATTGGTCCTAAACACAACTTATTGGTTATATAAGACACACCTTACTAGGACTTATTGGTCCCAACCGACCCTCATTGCCCTACTAAACACACCTTATTGGGCCATCATTGGTCCTAAACACAACTTATTGGTTATATAAACACCTTAGTGGGACTCATTAGTCCCAACAAAACACACATTATTGGGCCATCATTGGTCCTAAACACAACTTATTGGTTATATACACACCTTACTAGGACTTATTGGTTCTAACCGACCCTCATTGCCCTACTAAACACACCTTATTGGGCCATCATTCGTCCTAAACACAACTTATTGGTTATATACACACCTTACTAGGACTTATTGGTTCTAACCGACCCTCATTGTCCTACTAAACACTCCTTATAGGGCCATCATTGGTCCTAAACACAACTTATTGGTTATATACAAACCTTAGTGGGACTCATTAGTCCCAACTAAACACACATTATTGGGCCATCATTGGTCCTAAACACAACTTATTGGTTATATAAGACACACCTTACTAGGACTTATTGGTCCCAACCGACCCTCATTGCCCTACTAAACACACCTTATTGTGCCATCATTGGTCCTAAACACAACGTATTGGTTATATGCGCACATTAGTGGGACTCATTGGTCCCAACTAAACACACCTTATTGGGCCATAATTGGTCGTAAACATAACTTATTGGTTATATACACACTTTATTGGGACTCATTGGTCCCAACGGACCCTCATTGCCCTTAAACACACATTATTGGGCCACCATTGGTCCTAAACACAACTTATTGGTTATATAAGACACACCTTACTAGGACTTATTGGTCCCAACCGACCCTCATTGCCCTACTAAACACACCTTATTGGGCCATCATTGGTCCTAAACACAACTTATTGGTTATATACACACCCTAGTGGGACTCATTAGTCCCAACTAAACACACATTATTGGGCCATCATTGGTCCTAAACACAACTTATTGGTTATATACACACCTTACTAGGACTTATTGGTTCTAACCGACCCTCATTGCCCTACTAAACACACCTTATTGGGCCATCATTGGTCCTAAACATAATTTATTGGTTATATACACACCTTAGTGGGACTCACTAGTCCCAACTACACACACCATATTGGGCCATAATTGGTCGTAAACACAACTTATTGGTTATATAAACACCTTATTAGGACTCATTGGTGCCAACTAACCCTCATTGTCCCTAAACCCACTTTATTGTGCCATCATTGGTCCTAAACACAACGTATTGGTTATATGCACACATCAGTGGGACTCATTGGTCCCAACTAAACACACCTTATTGGGCCATAATTGGTCGTAAACACAACTTATTGGTTATATACACACTTTATTGGGACTCAGTGGTCCCAACTGACCCTCATTGCCCTTAAACACAAATTATTGGGCCATCATTGGTCCTAAACACAACTTATTGGTTATATAAGACACACCTTACTAGGACTTATTGGTTCTAACCGACCCTCATTGCCCTACTAAACACTCCTTATAGGGCCATCATTGGTCCTAAACACAACTTATTGGTTATATACAAACCTTAGTGGGACTCATTAGTCCCAACTAAACACACATTATTGGGCCATCATTGGTCCTAAACACAACTTATTGGTTATATAAGACACACCTTACTAGGACTTATTGGTCCCAACCGACCCTCATTGCCCTACTAAACACACCTTATTGTGCCATCAATGGTCCTAAACACAACTTATTGGTTATATACACACCTTAGTGGGACTCATTGGTCCCTACTAAACACACCTTATTGGGCCATCATTGGTCCTAAACACAACTTATTGGTTATATACACACCTTACTAGGACTTATTGGTTCTAACCGACCCTCATTGCCCTACTAAACACACCTTATTAGGCCATCATTGGTCCTAAACATAATTTATTGGTTATATACACACCTTAGTGGGACTCATTAGTCTCAACTACACACACCAGATTGAGCCATAATTGGTCGTAAACACAACTTATTGGTTATATAAACACCTTATTAGGACTCATTGGTGCCAACTAACCCTCATTGTCCCTAAACCCACTTTATTGTGCCATCATTGGTCCTAAACACAATGTATTGGTTATATGCACACATTAGTGGGACTCATTGGTCCCAACTAAACACACCTTATTGGGCAATATTTGGTCGTAAACACAACTTATTGGTTATATACACACTTTATTGGGACTCAGTGGTCCCAACTGACCCTCATTGCCCTTAAACACACATTATTGGGCCATCATTGGTCCTAAACACAACTTATTGGTTATATAAGACACACCTTACTAGGACTTATTGGTCCCAACCGACCCTCATTGCCCTACTAAACACACCTTATTGGGCCATCATTGGTCCTAAACACAACTTATTGGTTATATGCACACATTAGTGGGACTCATTGGTCCCAACTAAACACACCTTATTGGGCCATAATTGGTCGTAAACACAACTTATTGGTTATATACACACTTTATTGTGACTCATTGGTCCCAACGGACCTTCATTGCCCTTAAACACACATTATTGGCCCATCATTTGTACTAAACACAACTTATTGGTTATATAAGACACACCTTACTAGGACTTATTGGTCCCAACCGACCCTCATTGCCCTACTAAACACACCTTATTGGGCCATCATTGGTCCTAAACATAACTTATTGGTTATATACACACCTTAGTGGGACTCATTAGTCCCAACCAAACACACATTATTGGGCCATCATTGGTCCTAAACACAACTTATTGGTTATATACACACCTTACTAGGACTTATTGGTTCTAACCGACCCTCATTGCCCTACTAAACACACCATACTGGGCCATAATTGGTCCTAAACACAACTTATTGGTTATATAAGACACACCTTACTAGGACTTATTGGTTCTAACCGACCCTCATTGCCCTAGTAAACACACCTTATTGGGCCATCATTGGTCCGAAACATAATTTATTGGTTATATACACACCTTAGTGGGACTCATTAGTCCCAACTACACACACCGTATTAGGCCATAATTGGTCGTAAACACAACTTATTGGTTATATAAACACCTTATTAGGACTCATTGGTGCCAACTAACCCTCATTGTCCCTAAACCCACTTTATTGTTCCATCATTGGTCCTAAACAAAACGTATTGCTTATATGCACACATTAGTGGGACTCATTGGTCCCAACTAAACACACCTTATTGGGCCATAATTGGTCGTAAACACAACTTATTGGTTATATACACACTTTATTGTGACTCATTGGTCCCAACGGACCTTCATTGCCCTTAAACACACATTATTGGGCCATCATTTGTACTAAACACAACTTATTGGTTATATAAGACACACCTTACTAGGACTTATTGGTCCCAACCGACCCTCATTGCCCTACTAAACACACCTTATTGGGCCATCATTGGTCCTAAACATAACTTATTGGTTATATACACACCTTAGTGGGACTCATTAGTCCCAACTAAACACACATTATTGGGCCATCATTGGTCCTAAACACAACTTATTGGTTATATACACACCTTACTAGGACTTATTGGTTCTAACCGACCCTCATTGCCCTACTAAACACACCATACTGGGCCATAATTGGTCCTAAACACAACTTATTGGTTATATAAGACACACCTTACTAGGACTTATTGGTCCCAACCGACCCTCATTGCCCTACTAAACACACCTTATCGGGCCATCATTGGTCCTAAACACAACTTATTGGTTATATACACACCTTAGTGGGACTCATTAGTCCCAACTAAACACACATTATTGGGCCATCATTCGTCCTAAACACAACTTATTGGTTATATACACACCTTACTAGGACTTATTGGTTCTAACCGACCCTCATTGCCCTAGTAAACACACCTTATTGGGCCATCATTGGTCCTAAACATAATTTATTGGTTATATACACACCTTAGTGGGACTCATTAGTCCCAACTACACACACCGTATTAGGCCATAATTGGTCGTAAACACAACTTATTGGTTATATAAACACCTTATTAGGACTCATTGGTGCCAACTAACCCTCATTGTCCCTAAACCCACTTTATTGTTCCATCATTGGTCCTAAACACAACGTATTGCTTATATGCACACATTAGTGGGACTCATTGGTCCCAACTAAACACACCTTATTGGGCCATAATTGGTCGTAAACACAACTTATTGGTTATATACACACTTTATTGGGACTCATTGGTCCCAACTGAACCTCATTGCCCTTAAACACACATTATTGGGCCATCATTAGACCTAAACACAACTTATTGGTTATATAAGACACACCTTACTAGGACTTATTGGTCCCAACCGACCCTCATTGCCCTACTAAACACTCCTTATAGGGCCATCATTGGTCCTAAATACAACTTATTGGTTATATACACACCTTACTAGGACTTATTGGTCCTAACCGACCCTCATTGCCCTACTAAACACACCTTATTGGGCCATCATTGGTCCTAAGCATAAATTAATTGGTTATATACACACCTTAGTGGGACTCATTAGTCCCAACTAAACACACCATATTGGGCCATAATTGGTCGTAAACACAACTTATTGGTTATATAAACACCCTATTAGGACTCATTGGTGCCAACTAACCCTCATTGTCCCTAAACCCACTTTATTGTGCCATCATTGGTCCTAAACAGAACGTATTGGTCATATACACACATAAGTGGGACTCATTGGTCCCAACTAAACACACCTTTTTGGGCCATAATTGGTCTTAAACACAACTTATTGGTTATATACACACTTTATTGGGACTCATTGGTCCCAACGGACCCTCATTGCCCTTAAACACACATTATTGGGCCATCATTGGTCCTAAACACAACTTATTGGTTATATAAGACACACCTTACTAGGACTTATTAGTCCCAACCGACCCTCATTGCCCTACTAAACACACCTTATTGGGACATCATTGGTCCTAAACACAACTTATTGGTTATATACAAACCTTAGTGGGACTCATTAGTCCCTTCTAAACACACATTATTGGGCCATCATTCGTCCTAAACACAACTTATTGGTTATATACACACCTTACTAGGACTTATTGGTTCTAACCGACCCTCATTGTCCTACTAAACACTCCTTATAGGGCCATCATTGGTCCTAAACACAACTTATTGGTTATATACAAACCTTAGTGGGACTCATTAGTCCCAACTAAACACACATTATTGGGCCATCATTGGTCCTAAACACAACTTATTGGTTATATAAGACACACCTTACTAGGACTTATTGGTCCCAACCGACCCTCATTGCCCTACTAAACACACCTTATTGGGCCATCATTGGTCCTAAACACAACTTATTGGTTATATGCACACATTAGTGGGACTCATTGGTCCCAACTAAACACACCTTATTGGGCCATAATTGGTCGTAAACACAACTTATTGGTTATATACACACTTTATTGTGACTCATTGGTCCCAACGGACCTTCATTGCCCTTAAACACACATTATTGGCCCATCATTTGTACTAAACACAACTTATTGGTTATATAAGACACACCTTACTAGGACTTATTGGTCCCAACCGACCCTCATTGCCCTACTAAACACACCTTATTGGGCCATCATTGGTCCTAAACATAACTTATTGGTTATATACACACCTTAGTGGGACTCATTAGTCCCAACCAAACACACATTATTGGGCCATCATTGGTCCTAAACACAACTTATTGGTTATATACACACCTTACTAGGACTTATTGGTTCTAACCGACCCTCATTGCCCTACTAAACACACCATACTGGGCCATAATTGGTCCTAAACACAACTTATTGGTTATATAAGACACACCTTACTAGGACTTATTGGTTCTAACCGACCCTCATTGCCCTAGTAAACACACCTTATTGGGCCATCATTGGTCCGAAACATAATTTATTGGTTATATACACACCTTAGTGGGACTCATTAGTCCCAACTACACACACCGTATTAGGCCATAATTGGTCGTAAACACAACTTATTGGTTATATAAACACCTTATTAGGACTCATTGGTGCCAACTAACCCTCATTGTCCCTAAACCCACTTTATTGTTCCATCATTGGTCCTAAACAAAACGTATTGCTTATATGCACACATTAGTGGGACTCATTGGTCCCAACTAAACACACCTTATTGGGCCATAATTGGTCGTAAACACAACTTATTGGTTATATACACACTTTATTGTGACTCATTGGTCCCAACGGACCTTCATTGCCCTTAAACACACATTATTGGGCCATCATTTGTACTAAACACAACTTATTGGTTATATAAGACACACCTTACTAGGACTTATTGGTCCCAACCGACCCTCATTGCCCTACTAAACACACCTTATTGGGCCATCATTGGTCCTAAACATAACTTATTGGTTATATACACACCTTAGTGGGACTCATTAGTCCCAACTAAACACACATTATTGGGCCATCATTGGTCCTAAACACAACTTATTGGTTATATACACACCTTACTAGGACTTATTGGTTCTAACCGACCCTCATTGCCCTACTAAACACACCATACTGGGCCATAATTGGTCCTAAACACAACTTATTGGTTATATAAGACACACCTTACTAGGACTTATTGGTCCCAACCGACCCTCATTGCCCTACTAAACACACCTTATCGGGCCATCATTGGTCCTAAACACAACTTATTGGTTATATACACACCTTAGTGGGACTCATTAGTCCCAACTAAACACACATTATTGGGCCATCATTCGTCCTAAACACAACTTATTGGTTATATACACACCTTACTAGGACTTATTGGTTCTAACCGACCCTCATTGCCCTAGTAAACACACCTTATTGGGCCATCATTGGTCCTAAACATAATTTATTGGTTATATACACACCTTAGTGGGACTCATTAGTCCCAACTACACACACCGTATTAGGCCATAATTGGTCGTAAACACAACTTATTGGTTATATAAACACCTTATTAGGACTCATTGGTGCCAACTAACCCTCATTGTCCCTAAACCCACTTTATTGTTCCATCATTGGTCCTAAACACAACGTATTGCTTATATGCACACATTAGTGGGACTCATTGGTCCCAACTAAACACACCTTATTGGGCCATAATTGGTCGTAAACACAACTTATTGGTTATATACACACTTTATTGGGACTCATTGGTCCCAACTGAACCTCATTGCCCTTAAACACACATTATTGGGCCATCATTAGACCTAAACACAACTTATTGGTTATATAAGACACACCTTACTAGGACTTATTGGTCCCAACCGACCCTCATTGCCCTACTAAACACTCCTTATAGGGCCATCATTGGTCCTAAATACAACTTATTGGTTATATACACACCTTACTAGGACTTATTGGTCCTAACCGACCCTCATTGCCCTACTAAACACACCTTATTGGGCCATCATTGGTCCTAAGCATAAATTAATTGGTTATATACACACCTTAGTGGGACTCATTAGTCCCAACTAAACACACCATATTGGGCCATAATTGGTCGTAAACACAACTTATTGGTTATATAAACACCCTATTAGGACTCATTGGTGCCAACTAACCCTCATTGTCCCTAAACCCACTTTATTGTGCCATCATTGGTCCTAAACAGAACGTATTGGTCATATACACACATAAGTGGGACTCATTGGTCCCAACTAAACACACCTTTTTGGGCCATAATTGGTCTTAAACACAACTTATTGGTTATATACACACTTTATTGGGACTCATTGGTCCCAACGGACCCTCATTGCCCTTAAACACACATTATTGGGCCATCATTGGTCCTAAACACAACTTATTGGTTATATAAGACACACCTTACTAGGACTTATTAGTCCCAACCGACCCTCATTGCCCTACTAAACACACCTTATTGGGACATCATTGGTCCTAAACACAACTTATTGGTTATATACAAACCTTAGTGGGACTCATTAGTCCCTTCTAAACACACATTATTGGGCCATCATTCGTCCTAAACACAACTTATTTGTTATATACACACCTTACTAGGACTTATTGGTTCTAACCGACCCTCATTGTCCTACTAAACACTCCTTATAGGGCCATCATTGGTCCTAAACACAACTTATTGGTTATATACAAACCTTAGTGGGACTCATTAGTCCCAACTAAACACACATTATTGGGCCATCATTGGTCCTAAACACAACTTATTGGTTATATAAGACACACCTTACTAGGACTTATTGGTCCCAACCGACCCTCATTGCCCTACTAAACACACCTTATTGTGCCATCATTGGTCCTAAACACAACGTATTGGTTATATGCGCACATTAGTGGGACTCATTGGTCCCAACTAAACACACCTTATTGGGCGATAATTGGTCGTAAACACAACTTATTGGTTATATACACACTTTATTGGGACTCAATGGTCCCAACGGACCCTCATTGCCCTTAAACACACATTATTGGGCCATCATTGGTCCTAAACACAACTTATTGGTTATATAAGACACACCTTACTAGGACTTATTAGTCCCAACCGACCCTCATTGCCCTACTAAACACACCTTATTGGGACATCATTGGTCCTAAACACAACTTATTGGTTATATACAAACCTTAGTGGGACTCATTAGTCCCTTCTAAACACACATTATTGGGCCATCATTCGTCCTAAACACAACTTATTGGTTATATACACACCTTACTAGGACTTATTGGTTCTAACCGACCCTCATTGTCCTACTAAACACTCCTTATAGGGCCATCATTGGTCCTAAACACAACTTATTGGTTATATACAAACCTTAGTGGGACTCATTAGTCCCAACTAAACACACATTATTGGGCCATCATTGGTCCTAAACACAACTTATTGGTTATATAAGACACACCTTACTAGGACTTATTGGTCCCAACCGACCCTCATTGCCCTACTAAACACACCTTATTGTGCCATCATTGGTCCTAAACACAACGTATTGGTTATATGCGCACATTAGTGGGACTCATTGGTCCCAACTAAACACACCTTATTGGGCCATAATTGGTCGTAAACACAACTTATTGGTTATATACACACTTTATTGGGACTCATTGGTCCCAACGGACCCTCATTGCCCTTAAACACACATTATTGGGCCATCATTGGTCCTAAACACAACTTATTGGTTATATAAGACACACCTTACTAGGACTTATTGGTCCCAACCGACCCTCATTGCCCTACTAAACACACCTTATTGGGCCATCATTGGTCCTAAACACAACTTATTGGTTATATACACACCCTAGTGGGACTCATTAGTCCCAACTAAACACACATTATTGGGCCATCATTGGTCCTAAACACAACTTATTGGTTATATACACACCTTACTAGGACTTATTGGTTCTAACCGACCCTCATTGCCCTACTAAACACACCTTATTGGGCCATCATTGGTCCTAAACATAATTTATTGGTTATATACACACCTTAGTGGGACTCATTAGTCCCAACTACACACACAATATTGGGCCATAATTGGTCGTAAACACAACTTATTGGTTATATAAACACCTTATTAGGACTCATTGGTGCCAACTAACCCTCATTGTCCCTAAACCCACTTTATTGTGCCATCATTGGTCCTAAACACAACGTATTGGTTATATGCACACATTAGTGGGACTCATTGGTCCCAACTAAACACACCTTATTGGGCCATAATTGGTCGTAAACACAACTTATTGGTTATATACACACTTTATTGGGACTCAGTGGTCCCAACTGACCCTCATTGCCCTTAAACACACATTATTGGGCCATCATTGGTCCTAAACACAACTTATTGGTTATATAAGACACACCTTAGTAGGACTTATTGGTTCTAACCGACCCTCATTGTCCTACTAAACACTCCTTATAGGGCCATCATTGGTTCTAAACACAACTTATTGGTTATATACAAACCTTAGTGGGACTCATTAGTCCCAACTAAACACACATTATTGGGCCATCATTGGTCCTAAACACAACTTATTGGTTATATAAGACACACCTTACTAGGACTTATTGGTCCCAACCGACCCTCATTGCCCTACTAAACACACCTTATTGTGCCATCATTGGTCCTAAACTCAACGTATTGGTTATATGCGCACATTAGTGGGACTCATTGGTCCCAACTAAACACACCTTATTGGGCCATAATTGGTCGTAAACACAATTTATTTGTTATATACACACTTTATTGGGACTCATTGGTCCCAACGGACCCTCATTGCCCTTAAACACACATTATTGGGCCATCATTGGTCCTAAACACAACTTATTGGTTATATAAGACACACCTTACTAGGACTTATTGGTCCCAACCGACCCTCATTGCCCTACTAAACACACCTTATTGTGCCATCATTGGTCCTAAACACAACGTATTGGTTATATGCGCACATTAGTGGGACTCATTGGTCCCAACTAAACACACCTTATTGGGCCATAATTGGTCGTAAACACAACTTATTGGTTATATACACACTTTATTGGGACTCATTGGTCCCAACGGACCCTCATTGCCCTTAAACACACATTATTGGGCCATCATTGGTCCTAAACACAACTTATTGGTTATATAAGACACACCTTACTAGGACTTATTGGTCCCAACCGACCCTCATTGCCCTACTAAACACACCTTATTGGGCCATCATTGGTCCTAAACACAACTTATTGGTTATATACACACCCTAGTGGGACTCATTAGTCCCAACTAAACACACATTATTGGGCCATCATTGGTCCTAAACACAACTTATTGGTTATATACACACCTTACTAGGACTTATTGGTTCTAACCGACCCTCATTGCCCTACTAAACACACCTTATTGGGCCATCATTGGTCCTAAACATAATTTATTGGTTATATACACACCTTAGTGGGACTCATTAGTCCCAACTACACACACCATATTGGGCCATAATTGGTCGTAAACACAACTTATTGGTTATATAAACACCTTATTAGGACTCATTGGTGCCAACTAACCCTCATTGTCCCTAAACCCACTTTATTGTGCCATCATTGGTCCTAAACACAACGTATTGGTTATATGCACACATTAGTGGGACTCATTGGTCCCAACTAAACACACCTTATTGGGCCATAATTGGTCGTAAACGCAACTTATTGGTTATATACACACTTTATTGGGACTCAGTGGTCCCAACTGACCCTCATTGCCCTTAAACACGCATTATTGGGCCATCATTGGTCCTAAACACAACTTATTGGTTATATAAGACACACCTTACTAGGACTTATTGGTCCTAACCGACCCTCATTGCCCTACTAAACACACCTTATTGGGCCATCATTGGTCCTAAACACAACTTATTGGTTATATACACACCCTAGTGGGACTCATTAGTCCCAACTAAACACACATTATTGGGCCATCATTGGTCCTAAACACAACTTATTGGTTATATACACACCTTACTAGGACTTATTGGTTCTAACCGACCCTCATTGCCCTACTAAACACACCTTATTGGGCCATCATTGGTCCTAAACATAATTTATTGGTTATATACACACCTTAGTGGGACTCATTAGTCCCAACTACACACACAATATTGGGCCATAATTGGTCGTAAACACAACTTATTGGTTATATAAACACCTTATTAGGACTCATTGGTGCCAACTAACCCTCATTGTCCCTAAACCCACTTTATTGTGCCATCATTGGTCCTAAACACAACGTATTGGTTATATGCACACATTAGTGGGACTCATTGGTCCCAACTAAACACACCTTATTGGGCCATAATTGGTCGTAAACACAACTTATTGGTTATATACACACTTTATTGGGACTCAGTGGTCCCAACTGACCCTCATTGCCCTTAAACACACATTATTGGGCCATCATTGGTCCTAAACACAACTTATTGGTTATATAAGACACACCTTAGTAGGACTTATTGGTCCTAACCGACCCTCATTGTCCTACTAAACACTCCTTATAGGGCCATCATTGGTCCTAAACACAACTTATTGGTTATATACAAACCTTAGTGGGACTCATTAGTCCCAACTAAACACACATTATTGGGCCATCATTGGTCCTAAACACAACTTATTGGTTATATAAGACACACCTTACTAGGACTTATTGGTCCCAACCGACCCTCATTGCCCTACTAAACACACCTTATTGGGCCA